>CAXKVI010000025.1:551781-820188 GCA_964058755.1 Campiglossa producta | reverse complement strand
ACTCAGTTATCGATAAATTTATCGAAATATATCGAAGTCCAAATGAAACCTGCGGTCATGCCCTTTCGTTTGATACCCATATTGTAGGGCAATTTTAAGGTTTTTGGGCAATCACATTTTCTTCGATAACTCAGTTATCGATAAATATATCGAAATATATCGAAGTCCAAATGAAACCTGCGGTCATGCCCTTTTGTTTGATACCCATATTGTAGGGCACTTTTAAGGTTTTTGGTGAAAATGTGATTTGAAATTGATTGAAAGTGAGTTTTCTAAAGTTAAATATTGCTTTGGCTTTAAGTCTTGATATTAATGTCTCAGAAAGCATTTATCGAATAGTTCATATAAACTTCAAAGTTTCATATTTATATAATATTATATTGAATACTGAAGCATTTGCCAAGGGTATTCAAAAATTTCAAAATTCCCAATGGGGAAAGGTAGATTGAGCCATCCCCTTTCGTTGGATACCCATATTGTAGGGCTATTTTAAGGTTTTTGGGCAATCACATTTTCACCGATAACTTAGTTATCGATAAATTTATCGAAATATATCGAAGTCCAAATGAAACCTGGAGCCATCCCCTTTCGTTGGATACCCATATTGTAGGGCTATTTTAAGGCTTTTAGGCAATCACATTTTCCCGATAACTTAGTTATCGGTAAATTTATCGAAATATATCGAAATTCAAATGAAACCTGGAGCCATCCCCTTTCGTTTAATGCCCATATTGTAGGGCAATTTTAAGGGTTTTGGGCAATAACATTTTCACCGGTAACTCAGTTATCGATAAATTTATCGAAATATATCGAAGTCCAAATGAAGTCTGCGGCCATCCCCTTTCGTTGGATACCCATATTGTAGGGCAATTTTAAGGTTTTCGGGCAATCACATTTTCACCGATAACTTAGTTATCGATAAATTTATCGAAATATATCGAAGTCCAAATGAAACCTGGAGCCATCCCTTTTCTTTGGATTCAAATATTGTAGGGCAATTTTAAGGTTTTTGGGCAATCACATTTTTATTGATAACTCAGTAATCGGTAAATTTATCGAAATATATCGAAGTTCAAATGAAACGTGGACCATCCCCTTTCTTTTAATACCCATATTGTAGGTCAATTTTAAGGTTTTTGGGCAATCACATTTTCACCAGTAACTCAGTTATCTATAAATTTATCGAAATATATCGAAGTCCAAATGAAACCTGCGGCCATCCCTTTTCAATGGATACTCATATTGTAGGGCAATTTTAAGCTTTCTGAGCAATCACATTTTCACCGATAACTCAGTTATCGATAAATTTATCGAAATATATCGAAGTCCAAATGAAACCTGGGGTCATGCCCTTTCATTTGATACCCATATTGTAGGGCAAATTTAAGGTTTTTGGGCAATCACATTTTCACCGATAACTCAGTTATCGATAAATTTATCGAAATATATCGAAGTCCAAATGAAACCTGGGACCATGCCCTTTCGTTTGATACCCATATTGTGGGACAATTTTAAGGTTTTTGTGCAATCACATTTTCACCAAAAACCTTAAATAAAAATAAAAAACCACAAATTTATCGATAACTGAGTTATCGGTGAAAATGTGATTGCCCAAAAACCTTAAAAGTGCCCTACAATATGGGTATCAAACGAAAGGGCATGGTCCCAGGTTTCATTTGGATTTCGATATATTTCGATAAATTTATCGATATGGGTATTAAAAGAAAGTGGAAGGTCCAGGTTTCATTTGAACTTCGATATATTTCGCTAAATTTACCGATTACTGAGTTATCAATAAAAATGTGATTACACAAAAACCTTAAAATTGCCCCACAATATGGGTATCAAACGAAAGGGCATGACCGCAGGTTTCATTTGGACTTCGATATATTTCGATACATTTATCGATAACTGAGTTATCGGTGAAAATGTGATTGCACAAAAACCTTAAAATTGCCCCACAATATGGGTATCAAATGAAAGGGCATGGCCCCAGGTTTCATTTGGACTTCGATATATTTCGATAAATTTATCGATAACTGAGTTATCGGTGAAAATGTGATTGCCCAAAAACCTTAAAAGTGCCCTACAATATGGGTATCAAACGAAAGGGCATGGTCCCAGGTTTCATTTGGACTTCGATATATTTCGATAAATTTATCGATAACTGAGTTATCGGTGAAAATGTGATTGCCCAAAAACCTTAAATTTGCCCTACAATATGGGTATCAAATGAAAGGGCATGACCCCAGGTTTCATTTGGACTTCGATATATTTCGATAAATTTATCGATAACTGAGTTATCGGTGAAAATGTGATTGCCCAAAAACCTTAAAATTTCCCTACAATATGGGTATTAAAAGAAAGGGGATGGTCCAGGTTTCATTTGAACTTCGATATATTTCGATAAATTTACCGATTACTGAGTTATCAATAAAAATGTGATTGCCCAAAAACCTTAAAATTGCCATACAATATTTGTATCCAACGAAAAGGGATGGCTCCAGGTTTCATTTGGACTGCGATATATTTCGATAAATTTATCGATAACTGAGTTACCGGTGAAAATGTTATTGCCCAAAACCCTTAAAATTGCCCTACAATATGGGCATTAAACGAAAGGGGATGGCTCCAGGTTTCATTTGAATTTCGATATATTTCGATAAATTTAGCGATAACTAAGTTATCGGTGAAAATGTGATTGCTCAAAAACCTTAAAACAGCCCTACAATATGGGTATCCAACGAAAGGGGATGGCTCCAGGTTTCATTTGGACTTCGATATATTTCGATAAATTTATCGATAACTAAATTATCGGTGAAAATGTGATTGCCCAAAAACCTTAAAATAGCTCTACAATATGGGTATCCAACGAAAGGGGATGGCTCAATCTACCTTTCCCCATTGGGAATTTTGAAATTTTTGAATACCCTTGGCAAATGCTTCAGTATTCAATATAATATTATATAAATATCAAAGTTTGAAGTTTATATGAACTATTCGATAAATGCTTTCTGAGACATTAATATCAAGACTTAAAGCCAAAGCAATATTTAACTTTAGAAAACTCACTTTCAATCGATTTCAAGGATTTGTATGTATATTTAATTAAAACTTTTGAAAACCGTTTTTCAATACATACAATTTTTTCAAAACTCTAGGAACATAGAGACAAATTATTGATCTTCCAACAGTTTTTTATTTGATCAATCTACCTTACTTGGTGAACTTCGACGACCGAATTCTAATCTAAAATGTTGAAAGGGTACTTCGCAGAGGCGGGCAAGACCGCGGGTATATACTAGTTATAATATAAATGTCCGAAAGTTTCTACCTTCACAGCTTTTAAAGATATGACCCCCTCTACCAATCCCTAAAATAAATTTTGTCCAAATCATGGTACATTATTCTAAGGTTTGACCCTAATTATTTACCAAACGTTTCAGAATATATTTTTCTGTGCTTATGGGGAATATACTGTGCATATGTATTAGTGTGTTTTTGCGATCAGCTGTGAGTTGGGCTACTATATCGTCGCTCCCAACGAAGACTAATACAGTTCAGTTAGCGTGGAAGACTAACACAGTTCGCTCTCTGCGTCGAAGACTAACACACTTCGTTCTCTGCGTGGAAGACTAACACACTTCAGCTTTCTGCGTCGAAGACTAATACATTTCAGTTTTCTGCGTCGAAAACTACCACACTTCTTTCTGTGCGTCGAAGACTAATACAATTCAGTTTTCTGCGTGGAAGACTAACACACTTCAGTTTTCTGCGTCGAAAACTAACACACTTCGTTCTCTGCGTCGGAGACTAATACACTTCAGTTTTCTGCGTGGAAGACTAACACACTTCAGGTTTCTGCGTCGAAAACTAACACACTTCGTTCTTTGCGTCGAAGACTAGGTTAGGTTAGGTTCAAGTGGCTGCCGCAGAGGCACACTTAGGCCAGTTTTGAAAGGCCCGTTGTGATACCACCAACGCAAGGAAAGTCAGTCCCGGGACCCAGCCATATGGAAAATCCCTGAGTTGTTGGGATTTTCCACATAGCAGAATCCCGGGACTGGCACTCCTAAACCGACACCGTTACTCCTCCTCGGACCACTTAGATGACTTTATGAAGGCCATCAAGTCCTTTATATCCAGTTCCGCGATCTGGCTTAGGCTATCCGGGAAGGGAACTCCCAAAAAGCGCGTTCTCGCGGCGCTTAAAGTCGGACAGTTGCAGATCAGGTGCTTCACTGTTTCCTCCTCCTCATCATCTTTGCAACTCCTGCAGCATCGTCGGTAGAGCACACCTAGCCTTTCTGCATGCCTACAAATGAGACACTGACCGGTTAATACCCCTATCAATATTGAGATTTCCCTCCTAATCTAATCTTGGCTTGCGTCATAATGACGCTTAACCGCCTAGGCGATTTTGGCCGTTTCGTATCAAAGCACGCCAGTCATTCCTTTTTAGCGATAACTGACGCCAATTGGAAACCCCAAGGGAGTACAAGTCATCCTCCACCTGTTGTTTCCATCTCAGTCGAGGCCTCCCCCTTCCTCTGCTGCCGAATTCGTGTGTCGATAGTAAAACTTTCTGTGCTGGAGCTTCTTTTTCCATTCGCATAACATGGCCCAGCCAGCGGAGCCTTTGGGCTTTAATCCGCTGAACTATGGTCAGGTCTGCGTAAAGCTCGTACAGCTCATCGTTAAATTTCCTTCGATACTCGCCGTTGGCATCACGGGAAGGACCATAAATCGTCCGGAGAACTTTTCTCTCAAATACTCCAAGGGCCATCTCATCTTCTCTGGACACTGTCCATGATTCCGAGCCGTACATCAGGACTGGTATGATGAGAGACTTATAGAGCGTTATCTTTGTTTGTCGAGAGAGGACTTTACTTCTCAATTGCTTACTTAGTCCAAAGTAACACTTGTTGGCAAGAGTGATTCTCCGTTGGATTTCTAGACTGATATTATTGTCGGTGTTCCATCAACGGTGACTTGGCTGCCAAGGCGCAGGTGCGCCGATTCTTTCTTTGATGACAGCAGGTACTTCGTCTTGTCCTCGTTCACCGCAAGACCCACTTTTTTCGCTTCTTTATCCAGTCCAGAGAAGGCAGCGCTACGGCGCGGTTGTTAAGGCCAATGATATCAATATCGTCTGCATACGCCAGCAATTGCACGCTCTTGTAGAAGATTGTGCCATTGCGGTTTAGCTCTGCTGCTCGAATTATCTTCTCCAGCATCAGGTTGAAGAAATCGCACGAAAGGGAGTCGCCCTGTCTGAAGCCTCGTTTGGTTTCAAATGGCTCAGAGAGGTCCTTCCCGATTCTGACGAAGCTGTTGGTATTGCTCAGCGTCATTTGGCAAAGCCGTATAAGCTTTGCAGGGAAGTCAAATTCAGACATGGCGGTATACAGGCAACTCCTTTTTGCACTGTCAAAAGCGGCTTTAAAATCGACAAAGAGGTGGTGTGTATCGATTCTTTTATCATGGGTCGTCTCCAGGATTTGGCGTATCGTGAAAACCTGGTCGATGGTAGACTTACCAGGTCTAAAGCCACACTGATAAGGTCCAATCAGTTTGTCTACGATGGGCTTCAGCCTTTCACACAACACGCTAGAAAGAACGTTATATGCGATATTAAGAAGACTGATTCCGCGGTAGTTGGTGCGGTTAGCGGGATCGCCTTTCTTGTGGATTGGGCAAAGCACACTTAAATTCCAATCCGGAGGCATGCATTCATCTGACCATATTCTGCATAAGAGCTGATGCATGCTTTTTACCAGCTCTTCGCCTCCGTGTTTTAACAGCTCGGCGGGTAGTCCGTCTTTTCCAGGCGCTTTGTTGTATTTGAGCCGGGATATAGCTATCCTCACTTCATCATAGTCAGGTGGTGGGACGACTTTTCCATCGTCAGGGATTGGGGTATAGGGTTCGACGTCTCCCTCGCAATTTAGCAGTGAGGAGAAGTGCTTCCTCCATAATTTAAGTACACTTTGTACGTCGGTTACCAGGTCGCCATTATTGTCCTTACAGGAGCCTGCCCCGGTCTTAAAACCTTCCGTCATCCGCCAGATCTTTTCATAGAATTTTCGGGCATCATTCCTGTCAGCCAGCATCTCAAGCTCCTCACACTCACGCCTTTCGGCCTCACTTTTCTTTTTTCTGAAAAGGCGTCTCTCTTCCTTCTTTGCCTCACGATATTGTTGCGTCCTTTTTTTTCGAGGCAGTTTTGCATTCCTCATCGTACCAGTTGTTCTTGCAGGCTCCCTGGAACCCTATAGTGGCCTCAGCGGCGGTACGCAATGAGTGAGAGATATGCTTCCATTGCTCGGTTACATCGTTAGGTCGAGGATTGCCCTCTGCTAGAAGGTGTGAGAGTCGAGTTGTGAAATTATCAGCTGTCTGTGTCATGCGCAGCTTCTCGACGTCAAACTTTCCTTCCGTTACTGTGCGCACTTTCTTCGTTGCACAGAGGCGTGTGCGTATCTTGGCTGCGACAAGATAATGGTCAGAGTCAATATTGGGACCACGCAGTGTACGCACGTCCAGAACGGTGGAGCTATGTCTACCGTCAATCATGACATGATCAATCTGGTTTCTTGTTCTTTGATCAGGGGACAGCCAGGTGGCTTGGTGTATTCGTTTATGCTGGAACCTAGTAATACTGATGGCCATATTGCGAGCAGCGGTGAAGTCAATCAACCTAGTGCCGTTGGGTGATGTTATATCGTGGCATTAAAGTCCCCGATCACGATTTTGATATCATGCAGGGGCAGCGATCATAGGCTTGTTCAAGTTTATC
Organism: Campiglossa producta; assembly: GCA_964058755.1. Lineage (NCBI taxonomy): Eukaryota > Metazoa > Arthropoda > Insecta > Diptera > Tephritidae > Campiglossa > Campiglossa producta. The sequence continues at coordinate 813,389 of CAXKVI010000025.1, read as the reverse complement.
GTAGAAGGAGTCCTGCTCTGCGTCGTCCGTCTCCTCAGTCGGCGCATAGGCGCAGATAAATGTTATGTTGAAAAACCTCGCCTTGATGCGGATCGCAGCGAGACGCTCGGCCACAGGAGTGAACGCTAGTACTTGGTGGCGAAGTCTCTTTCCCACCACAAATCCTACACCACGCCCTTTGCCGCATGTCTGGCCACTGTAGTATACGTCACAAGGACCGATGGTCGTCTTTCCTTGCCCCGTTAATCGCATTTCCTGCAGGGCGGTGATGTCAGCCTTTGCGTTCGCGAGGACATCAACCAGTCGGGCAGGGGTACGATCCCTAGAAAGGGTCCGGACATTCCACGTACATGCCCTAATATCCTTCTCGTTGTCCATAGTTCGTTTTGCCGGGTCGTCAACTTTAGAGGGGGTTCTCATCCGAGGCTTTGTTGTTTTTCTTTTCATTGGAATTCGGTTTTTTACGTGGCGGGTCTGTGTCATCCAAACCCAGCGCACAACCCGTTTCGGGGTTTTTTTGTTTTGAGAATATTTTTACACATTTATGTATATAGCGAGCCGCTTGCTTCAAGACAGACGCCCGCTTGCAGCCGCACCTCATGGTGAACAGACGCTGCGCAAAAGACCTCGGTGACCCCTTAAACCAAGTATGTCAGAGTGGCCCAACCGGGGCTCCCTCTCTTTCTGCCACGAGCCTAGATAGCTCACGTTGCCCAGAGTGTACGAACGAGGACGCAAGAGTCGGGATTGGGCAAGGTCACACAGCAACCACACCCCAATACACTCCCAGTCAGGGCATAAATGCGTCTACACCTTCTAAGATCCCATTTTGGCCAGGTTTGTTTCGATATCCGGCACCCTGGGGATTGCAGCCATCTTTCGCTGGCTTGACCTAGTGTGTGCTCCTTCAGCATTAGTTTGCATGTGGCAAACGGCATACCTAAGCGCTCTTTATCCTGAAGAACCTGCTTGGTCGTGCCCTGATGGGCAAGCTCGTCTGCCTTACAGTTTCCCTCAATGTCCTGAAGAGATCGACGACAGCTGAGCGTCAGTTCAGAGTTTAACGTGTATAAGCCGAGGGATTTTATGGCCGCTTGGCTATCGCTGAAAATAAAGATATCTTCTAAGATAACACGTTTGCTTATCCAGGCCGCGGCGTCCATTGCCGAGACTTCCGCCTGGAACTCTGCCGTCCAACTTCGAGCCGTCGGTGTATATGGAAGTGCCACCATTTGTTTCAGGGCACCAATCCGTACTCTCCCAGTCTTCTCTTCTGGGAATGTTTATTTTGAAACAGCTATCCCCGACTGTAGCACGATCTGTGCTTAGAGGTTTGCCACATCCCGGAGGTTGCCTATCCACGACGAGTTGTTCTGATTAACTGCCCGATATGTCGTTGCGGGAGTCCTGCTGTCTGTAGCGTTAGTCTTCCTCGCAGAGAACGAAGTGTGTTAGTCTTCGACGCAGAGAACGAAGTGTGTTAGTCTTCGACGCAGAAAGCTGAAGTGTGTTAGTCTTCCACGCAGAAAACGAAGTGTGTTAGTCTTCGACGCAAAAAACTCAACCGTGTTAGTCTTCGTTGGGAGCGACGATATAAGGTATACAATGATTATGCTGCACTTTAAACAAGTGAAATGGTTTGTTGTGGATCGATTATAAATTAGCAGAAAGGACCATGTCGTTGTCCTTCGCTCAATTCAATTTTGCTAATTTAGGTAAACGCTATGAAGCCTTTAGTGTATTATGTCACTGCTGATTTTTATTTTCAGCTTGTCATCGATGTTTTTTAACCCAAAATAATCTAACCTGTTCTCTTCTGTTCTTTTGTTGTTTCATTAAAAAAGGTATATTGTTTAAATAAATTTCGTCCTTGGAAAGTGTTTTTAAAGGTCATGCTTATTGTGTTACGTAAATAGCTTCACTCATATCCTAAAATGTTTTGTCTACCCAAAAACCTATAACCGGTACGTAATATCTAGTGGGTTTACTCAGAAATGTATTATGCCTTTGGCTAGTATTTGTATAGAAACTAATGCTTGAATAAACGTCGATTTAATATCGATACCTCGCTATCCTTGCTTCATTTCGAGCATCGATATTTCTTTTTTATTTTATCATCATTGCAAAACTGAAAACGGCTATGTGCTGAACACATGATAAGACAATGAGGTTTATAACCGCTTTTAAATTAAACATTTGAATTTGAAAAATATTGGAATTTGGAATAGCAATAATATATCGACGTGCCTCACGAAAATTAACACATTCAAAATTTCTTACGAAAACTAGCAGTTTTAAAATTCTGTACGAAAACTGTGTTAGTTTGGACTTGTGTCTGATGAGAACTAACCCTTCCAATTTGCGTCCGACGAAAACTACCAATTTAACCCACTTGTTACTGAAACTATTTTTTGTGTGTTTTTTCATTAACATCCCCATATTACTACCGATCAAGTTAGGCATAATTTTTTTACTAAAAAAATCACAAACCATAAAACTTTTTTCACAGTTTTATTGGACAGGCATTAATAAATAATGTGTATAAACCATAGCTGTTAAATAATGATTACGATTAGTAATCGGTTAGATTATTTTCTAAAAAGAATTGTAATGATTATTTATTGCGCGTTTGAAATATTGGGATTACGTAATGATTACGATTATAAAGAATCAAAAAATAATCATGATTACTCTAGATTATTGAAAAGAATCAAGGACGTGTGGCTCTCGGGGACTGCCGCGGTAAAGCTATTGCATAGCATTTTTTATCAACTTATGCAATTATATTATTTATGCAACATTTTGTTTTCTTTGATATTAACATCAAGTCCTTTATATCCAGCTGCGTGACCGGCTAACCAGGAAGGGCACTCCCAAAAAGCGCATTCCGCGCCACTTAAAGCCGGGCAGTTGCAGATGAGGTGCTCCACCGTTTCCTCCTCCTCGCCATCTTTGCAGCTCCTACAGCATCGTCGGTAGGGCACACCTAGTCTTTCAGCGTGCCTACCAATAAGGCAGTGCCCATTTAATATGGAGAATCTTACTGATATGCCGACTGATCTCGAAAATTTGCCGACATTTTTTATAGGTATAATAATGGATTTAAAAAAAATTAATAAGTGAAATACACTTGTGAAAATGCGCAATATGTTACCGAATTACAGTGCGCAATATGTTACCAAATTACAGTGTTTGTTTACTCTTTCTTTATTTTCGTCGTATATCATGTTTTACAAAATTAAATACATACTAAAAAGATACCCTTTTCACAAAAATCAAAATAATTTTCATCCAAATAGCAACCCTGAGGTGTTTCACATTTAAAATTGCCCAACAAAAACCTTAATGGCTTAATGACGTGTGACAACTTATTTACTATGCGCAGCTGTAAATAACAATTTCAACTAGTTTTTTTTAAGAAAATGGGCCTATTCTACCAGAAAGACAGAAGCCTTCTTGACTCTTCTATTATTATTACCCCTAGTTCGGCCGACAATTTTTATAACTCATTTGGGCCAACGCAGTCACCCGGGTGACTGTATTTAATAAAATACAAAGTCAGATGTAAATGAACAACAGGTAAAAACAAGTATGCGGAAATAGTGCAGTTGAGTATATTGTAACATTACCAGCATCTGGTAACCTTATCAGCTTATATATATTTGCATATATATATTCATATCTGTATAGCTTCTGATTTGGTCACCCAGGTGACTACGTCGGTCAGAACAAGAAAAAAAATTTTCAACTTCTAATATTTGGCTATAAATAAATAGTGCAGTTGAGTATATTGTAACATTATCAGCATCTGGTAACCTTATCAGCTGTTATATATACGCATATATATATTCATATCTGTATAGCTTCTGATTTGGTCACCCAGGTGACTACGTCGGCCAGAACAAGAAAAAAATTTTCAACTTCTAATATTTGGCTATAAATTAATTTAAACTTTGCTTTGTATTTTTTTCTACTTGAAATTCATTATTCTTAGATGTCAGGGAAAATAAGCTAACTGAGTTGATTAAAAATTGGTCTTTTCGTGCCTCAAATTTGAAATAGTCACCCGGGTGACTCGTCGGCCGAACTAGGGTTACTTCACAGGTGTTTAAAACATCACGGTAGTGCATTTTCTTTCAGTGGCTTTTTGTCCTGGTGGAGGATTCTTGCAGGGAAGGTGAAGCCAAATGCAAATTTGCCAATAGGTGTATTTCTTGAAAAGCCAGCAACCAACTGTCAGCAATGGGAGTTTTGTAAAAATCTCTCAAAATCTCATATCTGCTAATTTTTCGTCGAACAGGAATCAGCAATAACTTCCAGCTGTTACGTATTTTTGTTGTTGTTTTGCATTTTTTGTTGTTGTTTTGCTATGTCACGATCAGCTGTTCATGTTTGCTGGTTTTTGCTGGACGAAATATCTCCAGCAATAATTTGCAGCGAATTACAGCTCTCTCCGTCAATTAAATGTCAAAAAGCTGCTGAATTCGCTGCTATTTTTTTCATCAAACGGTTTTGAGGAATAACTATTCAAGAAACGAACCTAATGTAAACGGTAAACGGTGCGAAATGACTCAATTGAATTCGCCAAATTTGGTGCAGTGTTAATGTACTATTAACGTTCGCATGTAAAATTTTATTTTTTTGGTTACACTGTTGCTGTTAGTTCTCGATTTAATTGAGATCTATTTTTATTATTATTATTATTAAAATGTTTTTATTAGGTCGCTTTCGTCGTTCTTGTGCCCGGATTTTTGCATTCGATTTTGAACCAACTTCCTGTTGTGCTAGGGTCTTGAAATTTTCACTACAGTTCAGGTCGCGATGACAATGCAATATTATGAAAAAAAATTCCGATAGGTGGCGCGTGGGTCGCTATATTTTCAAAAATCGCATTTATGGTCCGATTTGGCTGAAATTCGGAACATGTATTACTACTATGAAAAGAAATATTTTCCTTAAAAAAAATTCCGCTAGGTGGAGCTGAGGTCGGGGTAATAACAGCTGAAAATCCTAATTATGGGCCGATTTAGCTGATATTTAGCGTGTGTATTACTTAATCAATTTCCAAATGTTCAAAAAAAAATTGGACCCGCTAGGTGGCGCGTGAGTCGTTCTATTTAAGAAATGCGAAGGTCTGTTTTCGGTGTCGATTAATTCGTTTTTCAACGAACTTCCCGTTGAGGTAGAATCTTGAAATTTTCATCATCGTTTAGTTTTCTGCCCCCACGCAATATAACAAGAAAATAATTCCGATAGGTGGCGCACGGGTAGAGATATTTGAAAAGTTTCATTTCCAGAGATTTTGCTTTGGATTTTGAACTAACTTCCCATTGAGCTGGGGTTTTGAAATTTTCACCATCGTTCAGGTTTCGCTGACAATGCATTATACAAAAAAAAAATCCAAAATATTGCTTTAATTGCAAAAGTCCCATTTATCGGCCTATCTTCCTTATTGCTATCTGAATATTTCGTACATATGCTATAATGCGCATGCTATAATGTGTTTTCAGCGCCATAAACAGCATCGAAATTTCGAATATTTCATCTTCATACATTTAGGCGCAGCCACTGTTGCACAAAGGAAAGATAATGTGCTTTATAAGACTTAAAAAAGAATAATTTTATTCATGTAACCATAGGCACACCGCGTAATGCGTGTAAACGTAGAAAATTGCCGAAGGCGTAAATGAACTGTCAAAATTTTTATGGAACGAAGTTTACACAGATTCGGTAAACTTCCACGAGGGGTTTAGTGTGTAAACACCTCCAAAAATTACCCAATTCGATTACGCTGTTCGACATGCAGTTTTTCAAAGCAGTCAATGCACACTAGACAAAAATAGAAGAATAGCTAAGAAATCGGTCAAAAATTAAATTAATAAGAATTTCATAATAAAAAGTATTCACATAAATTTATCTATATCGTTCATCTAACTGAGCTGTTAAATGTATATATTTACGCTTTCGTTAAGTTATATGGTTACATGAGTACCACTAATATGACACAGAATATCCAATTACAATCTTAGAAATTTTCACAGACTCACAACTAAAAAGTATAAAATAAAAAATAGAATAAAAAAATATTTTTAATTTAAAATGTTTTTAAAATTTACTAAAAACTGGAAAATAATTTCCCCTCTGCCTACATAGATTCTTCACCACGTAAAGCTTATCTGGAACATTTGTGAGTGGGAATTCTTATAGGTATTAAATAGTACATGGAGTTTGAAATGTATAAAAACATTTGGCGCTTGCTATATTGTGAAAAGATGTTTTTTTAGAAAAGCTCATATCGGTAATAAGATTGTTAGAAGTTAATGCGAACCATCTTTAGCGTGCGCCAATGTTTTTATACCTTTCAAACTCCAAGTACTATTTAATACCTATAATATAAGAATTCACACTCACAAATGTTCCAGATAAGCTTTACGTGGTGAAGAATCTATGTAGGCAGAGGGGAAATTATTTTCCAGTTTTTAGTTCATTTTAAAAACATTTTAAATTAAAAATATTTTTTTATTCTATTTTTTTCAAGTGTGAAATCTGCAAGGAATGACAGTATATGGGGTGAAATTCCTGAATCGTGCCACTGTATTTTCGTCTTTTTTTGGGCAAGCTTGCTTTCATTCAATTATAACTCACGTACCTAATACACATAAGAAGATATGCAATTAACTCTTTCCGTTCTTTCTGAAAATAAATACTTTCACTCTCACCAAATTTCATTCAATTCGATGTAATGAAGTTTTTAGGTGGCACGGTTGACGTACTTTGCCCCATATAAACCACTGAATTCAAAACAACTTTTGACACTTTTGACTTTTAAAGTACAAATAGAAAGAGGCTAATCTTAAGTTATTTAGTTCACTTGTTAAAATTAGAATTTAAGCTAACTAGGTGGACCCGTGCGCGCCTTGCGCAAAAAAAAAAAAACAAATTGTTTGAAATCGTTTACTTACGTCATACAAACTTATGTAAAACTTTCGGAAATTTGATAAAAAGCAATCGATTTTTTCTTTTTCATGTATTTTTTTACAAAACTTCCTTAAGTATAAATAAACGAAAAGATTGACCAGCTACTAGGAGACAAGAAAACTTACAAGGTAATTCGTAATGATCCAACGAACACACTTCAAAGAAAAAACAACCACATTGTATACGATCTTCATAAGGCAAAACTCATATGTGCAAAAGAGAGGCAACAAATGACAAGTTCGACAGCCATAGCCCCCCGCCTGTATGGATTACCCAAAATACACAAGCCTGAATGTCCGCTACGTCCCATTGTATCGTCCACTAATGTTCCATGTTATTATTTGTCCAAACATATTGGAAAAATTCTCCAAACTTTAAAATCTGAGAAATATAACATTAACAATGCGTATGACCTAAAAGAAAGATTATCCAAAGTAAATATATGTGATGAAGATGTGTTAGTGTCGTTTGATGTTGTGTCTCTCTTCTCTAATATACCGACCACTTTAGCCTCTAAAATAATAATGAAAAAATGGTATAGAATTAAAGAAACAACAAATATACCAAAGAATAAATTTCAAAACATATTAGACTTCTGCCTAAAAGACAACAACTATTTCGTTTGCAACAATAAAATTTATGCTCAGACATTTGGAATGCCCATGGGTAACCCCCTTTCCCCGACGATCGCAGATATAGTGATGGATGAAATACTTGACAATACTTTCTCAGAATTAAAACAACAAAATAACACAAACATTAAATTTTTAGTGAAATATGTGGACGACATATTCGCTATAATCAAAAGAAACGACGCGGAACTCATCCTAAAAACTCTTAATACATACCATGAAAGATTAAAGTTTACCATGGAAATGGAGGAAAACGGCAATATCCCATTTCTCCACGTCCGAATACACAAAAACAACAACAATATAATATTAGACTGGTACTCGAAACCTACATCTTCTGGACGCCTAATCAATTTCCTATCCTCACAACCTAAAAAATACAAAGTAAATACTGCGAAAAACTTCATACATAAAATACTAACAATAAGTCATCCCAAATTTCACGACGCCAACATTAAATTAATTAAAAAAACGCTAAAGAAAAATAATTACCCAGTCCACTTAACAAATAACTTAATTCAACAAAAAATAATAGAAATGCAAAACATAATAAATCCTTCACCAACTACAGATATGCCAAATGAACCCAAAAAATATTTTAGCGTCACATTCGTTCCCAGGCTCTCAGAAAATTTCACAAACATTATACCAAAACCAAACTTATGCTTAGCCTACAAATCGAATTGCACACTAGCGACATGCTGCACAAAAACGAAAAGCCCAATAGATCAGCAACAACAAAGTAATGTGGTGTACGAAGTAACTTGCAAAGGCAACAACAACGAGAATTGTAATAAGGTTTATATCGGTACGACTAAGAGAAATCTAAGCATTAGACTAGCAGAGCATGAGGCCGATATAAGGAAACAGAAATTCAGCACAGCACTATCACAGCATGCAATAACAAACAACCATACAGCTGATTTTGCCAACACGAGAATCTATTATATATAAATGCGCAAACATAACTGGTTCATCCCTTTTTTGCAATAACCACAATTCTAAGGTATATAAAATTTGGTATGTATCGATATGTCTCGCCGAGCAGGGTGGCCGAAAACAAACCAAAAATTAAAAATAATTAATTATATTATGATTTGAAAATCACACCACTACATGTGATATACACGCATTCGCTTTATAGAGCCGCTGTTATGGATGTATGTATGTAGGTATGCATTTGTTGTGTTTGCATTCATTGCAGTAGGGTGAGTTGTTTTGTTGGCAGCAATAAGATAACATGAGCCAGCGCGTCAACTTTATTGAGCTTAGGTACAAACAGTGTTTACAAAAATAAAATCTGTGCGTGGGGATTCAGAGAAGCAAATTTAAAAAAAAAAAAAGCACAAATAAGCTAGATCATGCACATGGCCCTTCGTGGCTAGACTTAGTGAAATAAAATAAAATGGAAAATTGATAAAATTAAAAAAAAGTAAAATCAGAAATAGAAAAGTGATTGAAAGTAAAAAAATAAAATTTGTTGGAAATGAAAGGAAAGGGAATAATATAAAATAAATAAAAATGAAACAAAATGAAATAAATTAAATATTAAATTAAGAAAATAATAGGAAAGGAAAGGGATGGATAAAAGGAAAATTAAGGTAAGTTAAGGTAAGGAACGGAAAATAAGACAGAAAAATCAAAGGGAAAGGAAAGGAATGGAAAAGATAAAAGGAAGGGAAGAAAGGAAATGTAAAGCAGTGGAAAAGAAAAGCAAAAGGAGAAAGACAAAGAAAGGAAAGAAGAAAAAAAGAAGGGAAAGAAAAGGTAGCGAGGAAGAAGGTATGGAAAATAAATGAAAATAAAAAGAAAGCAAAATAAAGGAAAGAAAGGTAATGAAAAGCTAAAAAAAATAAGTTAAGGAAATGAATGAAAGAAAAAGAAAAGCAAAGGAGTTGCGGAAAGGAACAAAAGAAAATAAGGAAACGGTAGGAAAGGAAAGGTAAGAAAAGGAAAGGTAAGGAAACGGAATGACAGGAAAGGAAATTTAATAAAAAAGTTTAAGAAAATAAGGAAACGGTAGGAAAGGAAAGGTAAGAAAAGGAAAGGTAAGGAAACGGAATGACAGGAAAGGAAATTTAATAAAAAAAGTGAAAGAAAATAAAAATAAAAGAAAAGAAATGAAATTAAAAAAAAAAATGAATAAAATGAAAGGAAACTAAAGCAACGGAAACGAAAGGAAAGGAAAGAAAAAGAAAATAAAAGGAAAAAGGAATGTAATGGAAATGGAAAGAAGGATCAGGTAAGAATATAAAAGAAACGAAAAGAAAGAAAAATAAAAGAAAAAAACAGAAAAGAAAGAAAGAAAGAAGGGAAATAAAATGAAATGAAAGAAGAGAAAAGGAAAGAAAAGGAAAGGAAAAGGAGAGGAAAGGAGAGGAAAGGAAAGGAAATAAAAGCAAATGAATGCTAAGGAAAGGAAAGGAAAGGAAAGAAATACGTATGAAGACGACCTAAGAAGAATAAATAATTATCAACATTGAAACTATATTACTGAATGGTGTAAAGAGGGAGGAAAAGGCAAAATGAATAGGAATGTATAGAAACCAAAAATATACACAATATGGAAAAGAAAGGAAAATTTAAGAAATAGCAAAAAGGTAGAAAGATAAAATAAGGTTTTGTGGTTGAATTTCAACCACTGGGCGAACTCTAGTATTAGATAAGGAACGAAGAGAAAAGACGAGATATACTTTGGAGAGCCTACGTATAATGCAAAAAAGGGAATATACGATTAACAAAAAAGAAGACACCGATGAAATAGCAGCAACGTATCAACATTATATGTTAATTTTTGTAAAATTTTTAATGTAACAATATTATTGTTTAGTGTTTTGAAACGTTAATATTAGATGTAATGTGAAAATCTACCTTTTTCAGTGTAAGTTAGATATAAATGTTTAATGTGTATTTAAACTTTGTGCATCAATATGTAACACTTACTAATGTTGGTTTTGTATTTTTGTTCTTTTTATGGTTTTTTAAATAAACTAATAGTTACGCTCCTGAAGATGCTAAGAAAATCTTAGCGAAACGTTGAAAAAACGTTGTTTTATTCGCACCCCACATAAATAGATCAGACCAGCTTATTATATATATAAAAAAAAATAAAATCATTTATAATTTTTTGTTTGAATGTCGCTTGGGCTGAAAAAGTTATATCTTGGAATCGCCTGACTCTAGAAAATGCCACATACAACTGTCCGTGTGAAAACACTGGGCTAGGTAAATACAAACCGGCTTTATCAAATGTTTGGCCTTGGGCTTTCATCATAGTCATAGCGAAAGCTACTTTTAAGGGAAACTGTTTCCTAGTCATCTGGAATGGTACTATTGGATCTGAAGGAGTTAGTTTAACTCTCGGTTTTATAACAATTTTTCCCCAACCAATTAATATGACACTGATTGCGTTTTCGCCTAAATGACTGACGACCATCCTGGCACCATTTATAAGTCCTTCTTTGGCATTAAGATTACGAATCAACATTACGATTGCATTTTTCTTCAAAATTAGTTTATGTGGACTCGGCATTATTAGTTTCATATTTTCGACTGTATCACAACTTAGATAAACTTTACTATCCCAGGGTAATAACTTTGATACTATACACTCATTAAAAGTTGAGCATTCGTCATCAAATAGCTGTTGAGTAAAAATTTGATATGTTACTGTCATTTATTTCATTTGTGCCGTAAACCTTAGCAGTTAGGCTATCATAGTCAGCGTAGTATTGTCGTGGTATTTATTTATTTATTTATTTATTTATGTCTAAATACAGCAGACACTTAGGAATAAAGTAAAAAAAAACTTAAATTAGCTAGTTATTGCTTAAAAAGTAGGTTTTTAGCTTAAGCTGTATTACAGATTTAGTATAAGTTAAATCTATATCTAAAAAATTTGAGAAAAAGTTAACTTCAGACAACGTTCTGTTCAACGGAGCATTAGAACCATAAACCGTTCTGTTAACTCCAACACGAAAAACTTCGAAATTACGTAAATTTCTGGTCGGCACATTAAAGTTAATAAGCTGAAGAAGACAAGGGCAGTCGATCTTGCCAGACACTAGGTCAGTAACAAACGAAACTGACAAAAGCGTTCTTCTATCGGACAAGGATAACAAACTAATTAATCGGCAACGAGCAACATAGGACGGATGCGGTTCAGAAAAATATATTGAGCGTAGTGCAAATCGAATAAAGCACTTCTGAACTCTTTCTAATCGATTTATATGGACTACATGGTATGGTCTCCATATATAAGCTGCGTATTCCATCTTGGAACGAACAAAGGCAGAATACAAAGTCTTATAAGTATATGGGTCAGAAAAGTTGGAGGAGTGGCGCCTGATAAAAGCCAGTGTTCCAAAGGAACCAGAAATTATGTAATTTAAATGAGTATTGAAAGTAAATCTACTATCAAAGTAAACACCCAAATCCTTAATTTCATTTACCTCAGTGAGGCATGAATCCGCTAAGTAATATGACGTCTCGAAAGGAGTGACCATCTTCGAATAAGTCACCTTGTGGCATTTCAATACATTAAGCGAGAGTCTGTTCATAGCACAGTAATAAAAAAGTTATTAAGCTCCCCTTGGAGTACTGAGGAATCATGCGATCCGCTTATCTCAGAATATATTTTAAGGTCATCTGCATATAAAAGATATTTAGACGATTTAAAACACGAGGAGATATCATTAATGAACAGGATAAACAATAATGGTCCTAAGATGCTACCTTGTGGTACACCAGATGTAGCCCAAAAAGGCTCCGAAAACTCACCATCTATATAAACGGTACAACTCCTACTTTGGAGGTATGACTTGAGCCACTTAAGAATAGTAGAATGAAAACCTATAAAACTGAGTTTTTCAATTAGAATACAATGAGAAATTTTATCGAAGGCTTTAGAAAAATCTGTATATATCGTATCAGTTTGAAGACCTTTACGAAAGCATGAATAGCAATCCTCAGTAAAGACGGAAAGATTGGAAATCGATGATCTTGCAGGTACAAAACCATGTTGATTTGGACAAATAAGATGTTTCACTTGAAAATATATTTTTTCTTTTACGATGCATTCAAATAGCTTCGCAATAGACGATAATTTAGATATAGGTCTGTAGTTTGAGATATCACTCTTTTTTCCACTTTTGAAGACAGGGGTTATAGAAGTCATTTTCCAGTCATCAATGAAATCTCCTGTAGACAAAGAAAGGTTAAAAATTAACGTGAGAGGCCTAACCAGCGCGGTGCAGTTCTTCAGAAGTTTCATGGAAAGCCCATCAACATCCGTATGAGTGGAGTCTTTGACGTTATTTAACCCTTCGATAACGTCATTCTCCGATAAAGCTAGAGATCCAAAGTTAATAGAAGAGCACACTTTGTCATTCAGGCTAAGACGTAGATCAGATAGTTCGTTGTCCGTCAGTTCCTCATCAGGCACAAAATTAGATGAGAAAAAGTTAGCAAACAAATTAACAGCATCATTAATTGAAGATGCTGACACATCATTGTAAAAAACTGTTTTAGGGATGCTAGAACCATTTTTTTTGGACTTAATGTAGGACCAGAAAGTTTTCGGATTATTCCTAATGTTATTTTCAAAGTTAGATATATAATTAGAGTAGAGTAAACTATTCAAATCATTGAACTTTTTTTTATAAGAAACATACAACTCAAAAAAGTTGAATCTCTTAGTATTTTTGTATTTCTTGTAGAACTTATTTCTTAGATTTTTCAGATGTTTAAGCTCGTCTGAATACCAGGGAAGCTTATAAATTTTGCTCCTAAGAGTAGGGACAAATTGTTTGCACACAGAAACCAAAGAGCTTTTAAAAATATTAAAGCAAGCTGCAACTTGAGAATTTTCAAAAGAGGACTCCCAGTCAATCTTACTTAGCTCTACATTTAAGGCATTGAAATCACAACAATTAAAATTAAAAGACGTTCTAGGTCGAGAAAGTGAAGTTTTGAAGAACTCTAAAAATTCAATTTCAATAAGCATCGGAATGTGATGCTGATTGGCAGGAGATATAAAAGTTGCAGCCTGCGACAACTCAAAGTTTAGGTCACTACTTATAAAAACTAAATCGAGAAAGCGATTTAAGCTATTTGGTAAACTATTAATTTGGGATAAGCCCGCACTTAAAAAGTTGTCTATAACATACAACTCGATAGCACTAGTAGTATTTACAGCAGTCAAATAGGTATCATTATCAAGATAACTCCAAGTTACACAGCTCAAATTGAAGTCACCAAAAACACATAGTTGACTGTCACCAATGTCCCGTTGAAGAGCAATAATGTTGTCTACATGCGATCTATAAACACATTCATCACTCAAAGGCGGAATGTAGGAGACGCAGATGTAGAGGAATCCAATAGACCCACATATCCGAACGCAAAGTTGGTCGAGCAAGGAATCACAATCATTCAAATCAAACAGCGAGGCACGCAAATTGCAACGAGCTGCAACCAGTACACCTCCTCCTCTACTGCAGCCAGTTTTAATGCAGTCTCTGTCCTTGCGAAAAACGTCATAGCAGCGTAAATCAAAATATTCCGCATCAAAAAAATTAGAATTTAGCCATGTTTCGGTTAAAACGAAAACATCGTAATCCAAAAGTGAGCTAAGCATAGAGACACTGTCAGTCTTACCTCTGAGTCCAGAAGTGTTTTGATAATAAATTTTTATTTTAGAATTGCTATTGCTTCGGCCAATCAGGTCCGAGGTGGTTGATTGTCTTCTTTGCGAAAAAAACGAAACGGGCTAATGGATACATTTGCCGGCCAGATCTCCGGCTTCATTAGTTTTTCGTACTCAGATTCCAGCACGCCCAATTTAAAGTTTACAAATCTAAGAGATTCAATTTGTCTCTCTTTCTTGATCAAAGTATGGCATATCAGGTGTTGCTTACCGATGTTTGCATATTTTTCAATATGCTCAATTATGTGCTCAGGTTTAACAGTAGGCTTGAAAGACGCCAAATGTAAATATTTAAACCGCGCAGCTACTAGCAGATTATCATTCTTACCAGTACCAACCAATGCATTTTGTCGCTGCTTCACTTTGTTTTTATTTTTATTTTTATACCCAGCTGTACTTGTACACAGGGTATTATAACTTTGTTAGGATAACGGTTGGTTGTACAGGTATAAAGGAATCGAGATAGATATAGACTTCCATATATCAATATGATCAGGATCGAAAAAAAATTTGATTAAGCCATGTCCGTCCGTCTGTCCGTCCGTCCGTCCGTCTGTCCGTTAACACGATAACTTGAGCAAATAATGAGATATCTTCACCAAATTTGGCATGCGTACTTATTTGGGTTCAGAATAGATTGCTATTGAAAATGGGTAAAATCGGACCATAACCACGCCCCTTTTTCGATATCGAAAATTTCGAAAAACGTATAAAATGGGTTAATTCAATATTAGAAGCAGCTACAATGATAAAATTTGCAATATGTATTGATTTAGATGTTCTAAGGCCGATTTTATAAAAATTTTTTAAAAGGGGGCGTGGTACCGCCCACGTATCTTTGAAGAAATTTTAAAATTTTGACTCTTAATAACTTCAGAACAGTTTATGCTAGTATAACGAAATTTCGTAGAGGACATACTATTGTTGTGGTAAATTCAGCTATAGAAAATAAACGAAATCGCTTCGCGACCATGCCTACTTTTTCATAAAAGTTATATTGAAAGGAGGTGGAAATATTGAAAAGTCCATATCTAATTAACTGATTTCGCTATAATAATATAATTTGGTACATACATCAACTTTCATATTCTTTACATAATTTTTTCAAAATTTTGGAAAGTGGGCGTGGCACCGCCCACTTATGAGTCAAGCAATTTTTAAATTCGACTGCTAACAACTTCAGAACGGTGTGAGATAGATTTACGAAACTAAGTACCAGGCATGTTATGTTTATGTAGAGTACTACCACAGAAAATAAGAAAAGTCGGTGAACGATCACGCCCACTTTATGTGCACAGCTGGGTATGTAATGTTCGGTTTCACCCGAACTTAGACTTCCTTACTTGTTATTGTTATTTTTGTTTTTATTTTGAACAAACTCCCACTCATTATCTTTGGTCGACGGCTGCAAAACTGAGTTTGGCGAAGAGTCAATGATCGGAGATGCCTGTACTGATTTGTTGGTAAGTGACAGCAACCCTTCGTTGTTAAGAGCACGAGGTGCATTAGCATCGACAGCAATAGTTAATGACGAGGCAGAATTAGACGAAATTGAAGGCACAGCAGTAAGTGAAAAGTCACTAGCATTGTTGTTAGCTAACGTAGATGGCGAGTTCACAACTACAGCAGAGCTGATGGCAGAGTGTAAACAGCCAGAATTCAAAAGCTGCTGCTTTAGGTCTTTAACCTCCTTCACCAGATCAGCAACTAGAGAATGCAAATTGTTATTCACACAGTTATCACAATTGAACACTATGTTTTTATTGCACTTTATAATGTTAGAAATGTTGGCGTCAATGCCCTTGCATGCGTAATGACAAACCGCCTTACAAAGGGAGCAACTTAATGCATTGTCTTTTGCAATAGATTTGCCACATAAATCACAGCGCGTACGTAAAAGCGACATTGTGTAAACAGCGAAAATAGAGAAAAAATAAATACGGAGCTTAGAAAAAACACGTCCGTTCAGCTCAAGTGCTAATTTCAATTTACTGTACTTTTATGCTGTGTAATGCAACTTACAGTTCAAATTATTTAATAGTATCCTCGGATATTTCGTGTTGGATTTCTAGTGTATAATAAAAGATCCAATAAGAAACATCCATAAAAGATTTTCAATTAACAAATAAAATCAACTGCACTTGTTGTGAGAAAGAATAAGAAAAATGTTCGCAACAGGTGTTTAGCAGACTTTCACCCCTGGCAATTACCCGCCCGCGCGCCATCTACATTTGAAATTTGAAAGGAATGTCTATTAACCATTGTCTTTTTTAATCAAAATCAAAGACTTGCACGACTACCAGTCCAGCGCAGTGTTGCCACTCACATTTATTTTTTGTACCAACATTTTCAAGTGTGCCCAATTTTTTTCTAGCATGGAAAAACAAACCTAAAAAGAACTATGGCCCGATAAATGTACGGGTTATCATTAGAACCTTCGAAAACATTTCTCTTCAAATTTTTGTAGTGCTGCTCTGAGTTTGTTCCTCGGCGGAAAAACAAACGATGTTGCTTAAATCATGAATTGGGGATTTTATAGCCAAAAAGCATTGGTATTTGTTTCCTTTAGGGGTTAACTGCAAAAAAATTTTAAAAAATTATGGGAGAGGGCTCAGAAAACGTGTATTGGCCGCAGGATAACGAATCCCGGAGCGCTTTTTTAATTTTTTGTTTCAGTGAAAAATTATGATCAAAATCCCGAAAGAGGACCCAGGTCCGATCCCAATTCGGATCGGGATCCATGGTATTTGTGTGCAGAACACCTTTCCGAATTGCTTATAAAAAATAACAATCGTCCGGTCCAACACAGGCTACGCCATCCTCAGCATTTCTGCGCAGAACACTTTTTTGGACATTTTTAGGGACGGCCTAATGTGATTACAACAACTACATGAAAACTTGCAACTTTGATTGCAAATAACCCCTAAAGGAAACAAATACCAAACCATTTCGAAATTACATTGGCAGACGGAAAATCCCCGAAAAAGGGCGATATCCCCGATTCTGGCAACACCGCTCTGAAGTCTGATGAATATCAGGTCAAATTTATTTTTTTGTGAATTCACAATGGTTTATTTAAACAAATTAAGTTTTATAAAATACGCTTAAAAAAAAGCAATCCGCTAATTAATATATGGTTTCGCATGTAGAGCTAACCCCCACCTTTAAAACGATACCTTATTTATTAATATTGGTTTCAAATGAGAGCAGAAAATTAGGAGCAAACACAAAAAGGCCTTACAGAAATAATATATATGATTAATACCATTGTGTATCAATACAAAGTGTAAACTCTTCTGCATAGACGTCAAAATTCCAAAATGAGTTTAACGCCTGTTTGAGATTGTGGTTAATAACAAGTGTGATATCATAGGCATAGGCGTGAAAATTTCAAAGTGAGTTTAGTCACCTGTTTTTAATTTCCTTTTTTGTCTCACTTCTTTCCATCTTCCCATCTCTTTCTACCATTAGGTAAAAGATAGGAGACCGCCATGTTGATGTGTGCAGGATGTTAAACAACGCCATTGCTTTTCTGTTATTCGGTGCTGGCGACATTTTAATATGTGCAGGATGTAAACAAACCGACATTTTAATGTGTGTTGTCAAAAGAAGAGTTCACACTTGTTATTGATACACAATGATTAATACTGCCGACGCGGTATGGGAAACTAAAACTTTTTGAATTTGACGGTTAGCTTCGTAGCGACGCGAAAGGGTTGCGCAATCGATCAATCAGCGGTGTAATTCTTCGGACGTTAATTAAAAGCGTAGGTTGTTGAATGTAAAGTGCGACAAACAGGTGTCGCCGCGTTACCATTTACAGTCGACTCGCTAATATTATCCTACATAAATGTTATACGTCGAGAATTCAAATGGCTTGGAGTTTATATTTCAATGATTCGATTTACTTATGATATCTGATTTGGTGTATACCAATTTTTTTTCCGGCATCGCACACTCAAAAATGCCGACTACATTTAAGAAATTTAGTCAAAAATACCGACTACATATGAGCCGTTCAGTGCACAAAGTGACTATGTCCATTCGAGTTGAAGTTGAGAAATCCGTTGATTTAATTTACATTACATTTTAAAATTCCCTGTGTAATTGAAACTAAAATATTAGATGTAGGATGCATAAATACGGATATAGCTTACATTTGACAGTATATTTTGTATTTCTTTGGTGTTGTTGTTGTACAAGGAGCCAGATATTGGCTGCATTAAATCATGGAGGTAATCAGAATGGCTTCTGAAAAAAATTAAAATTTTTTCAGTGGGCAAAAAAAATTTTTAGTTAAATGGTGTTAATACTTGTTGTTCGGTATAGTTACTAAAATCACGAGAAGATATGACTATAACAAGTGCTGCGACACTTAAATCTCAGATTTTGAAAAAAGTGGACTTAGTCACTGTGTGCACTGAAAGGCTCATATAAGAAATTTACTCAAAAATGCCGACTACATGTAAGAAATTTAGTCAAAAATGCCGACTACATGTAAGAAATATAGTCCAAAATGCCTACTACATATAAGAAATTTAGTAAAAAATGCCGACTACATATAAGAAATTTAGTAAAAAATGCCGACTACATATAAGAAATTTAGTCAAAAATGCCGACTACATATAAGAAATTTAGTCAAAAATGCTGACTGCATATAAGAAATTTAGTCAAAAATGCCGACTACATATAAGAAATTACCGACTTCAAAAAACGTGGGGGGGTGTGCCACCATGATTGCTGAAACTTCAGCCTGGAAGACTCTGCAGTGATCAGGTAGTCTGAAGAGCTCAAGGTTCAGATCCTTTGAATAAACCCCTCCTCCAACTCTGCCTTCGAGTCGTCGGTATAAATGGAAGGCTTTGCGGTTCTTAGTAATTTTTTTTGCATCTGGCAATTGCATTTTTAACATTGCAACTGCACAGTGTTACCCACAACATTTTTAGTTCTACATAAAAACATTCGATTGGTTATTAAATTCTCTACAAAATCAATATATTTCAAAAATGGGGTCTACATACGGAATTTTACTAAAATACATATTTATAAGACTAATTCTATACTTTTGTATAAAAAAAAAAAAATTTAATCAAATTTTTTAACAAGCTTTTTTTGTTGTATAACATTGAGAGGTAAAGCTATCCAAGTGAGAGTTATTAGAAAGGAGCGAGATCGAACGGCCTTGAAATCTAAACTAATGGTTGTTTCAAGCCGAAATTCTGCGGCTTCATTCTCCCTACTTGGTTAATGTGTTATGTTACCTGAAATACCACTATCCTTCTTTTTGTAAACATATATATTGCATAGTAGACTAGGATGGAACTTTATTTTATGACATTGTCTTGCCAAAATAACAAACAGGAAGAAAATAGATTAACGCAGTTACATCCTTGTATATTAGTGAAACATACGAATAGTAATAAAATTACTGTAATAATTTCTAAAAAGCACTCTTTTAATAAAAATTGGATAATGCATAAATCATCAGAGAGAGAGAGGAGAGGCAATAGATGCTTCAATCAACATAGGCTGAATCCGCATCCAAAAACAAAGATTTAGTCGTACTTTTTTAACAAAACAATTAGAAAACCAAATTTTAGAGGGGTCTAACTTCGAACTTCGAAAGCCCGTAACTTAGAAGATTTAGAGCGGAAACGGTCAAAATTCTAAAAGTAAAATTCTGAAGTCGAAATTCCGGAATCAAAATTCTGGGTCGACAAAATTCTGGAAATCGGAATTCCGCACTTCCTTCGCCTTTTTTGACTGTATTTCAAAATTCTGGGTTTTCATAATTCCGGAATTTACGTTTTCCAGAATTAATTCTGGAAATTTTTTCCCCAAAATTTGATCAAAATCGTGTATCTATTATATTAATAGGCTAACAAATTTTACATATAAATAATTGCCAAGCTTAAACCCATACTAAATATGCATAAATATTTATGAAATGCATATGGATTTGTTGGCATACCTCTAAAGCAGTGCACAATTATCTAATATATAACCAATACTGCTTCATTTATCTGTAATAAGCGAATGAAAATTTCTCATGCAACTTGAATTGGTTATCTGTGTTGAAGACATGGATGAAACCTCATTCATTTTGATTAATTATACACTTTAAAACTTACCTACTAAAATGAATTTTAAAATTGTTGAATTTGTACCCACTTGAATTTATTGAATTGAATTGCTACTTAAAATCGAAATTATACTTACCTTGTTAAATACGATCATATATACTTACCTTTACTTTTAAATACTTACCTTCCTTACCATGTGCATCCATACTTACCCTAAATTAAACTTACCTGTGAATTCGAGCCATCCTAATGTAAAATCTTAAATTGGAAAACTACAGCTTCTTTTCTATTTACTTACCTTTTTACTTACCCTTTTTATATACATATATGTACATATGTATGCTCACGGCACAGCTTAGCGGGCGGTCATCGATGGCCGCTCAGTTCAGTTGTCGTTGAGCGCGCGGTTTATTACCTACCTTCCCACCTACTTGCAAATTAATAAAATTAAAGTTATTAAAACGAAAAAATTTGTGAACTAAAGTGAAATAAAATATAACTAAGTTTAAAAATTGTAAAGTAAAGCAATTAAAAAATCTTCTAAATTAAATATTATATTATTAAAACTTAAAACTAAACACCTTTTATTTAAAAAGACAAAACCAATCAGTGCACCAGTGGTGAGTGCCCCTACACCCCCTTAGAGTGAAATCTAAACATGGTCCTCTCGGTGCCAAAGTGAACCTGAGCCTATGAGTTTTGAAAAAAAAAAAAAGATAAATAAAGTGTGCAAAAGTGCAAAAAAGCCACACTAGGGTGCTCCTAAAAAGAAAAAAAAAGATAAATAAATTGTGCAAAAGTGCAAAAAAGCCACACTAGGGTGCTCCTAAAAAGAAAAAAAAAATTTTTCGAAAAAAAAAACAACTAAAATCAATTAAAACTGGCAATTGTGCTAAATAAATAAAAATAGTGGTGAACAGTGGAACAGGAACAGTGGAACCTGAAAAGAAAAAAAGGGTTAAAAATATTGAGAAAAAAAAACCTGAAAAGAAAGGTGGAAAACAAAAAACCTGAAAATAAAAAATATATATAAATTTAAACAAAACAATACTAGTACGCTGGGTATATATAAAAAAAAAAAAAAAAAAATTGCGATGCCTATATGAATTTATAAAAAAGTGGGTGCTGCAAAAAGCCTGAAAAAGAAAAAAACGAAGAAAAACCTGAAAATAAGAAAATAAAAATAAAAACCTGAAAAAGGAAAAATACAAAAGTTATCAAGAATATTTAGCTTAAAAAAGGTGCTCCGAAAACCTGAAAGTTAAAAGCAAAAAGTTAGTAAAATATAAAGTTAGAAAATCTGGTGCATAAGAACAAAAGGTGATTATTAGGCTGATCCGAAAACCTGAAAATAGTTGGAAACAGATAAAAAATTATTAAAATTTATAAGACAAAAATATAAAAACAATAAAGTGAGTTGTTGAAAAAACTGCAAAGAAAACCAAAAAAGTATTTAGGAAAAAAATTTGTTTTTTCCAACGCAAAATTACTTTGGAAAAGTCGTTTTTGGTTATACTTACCAAACACGTAAAGAAAAAAAAAAACCAAATTACGAAGTGCATCGAGGAAAAGAAGGTACAGCCAACCCAAAACAGCAGCAGCAGGAACAAGAGCAACAGCAAAAAACCAACAGCCGTTATCAGAAACCCCCGTTGTCGAGAAAAGCAACAAACAAAAAGGTAGTCAGTTACCAGGACAAAGTAAGTTCCGTTAAAATTTTTTCCCTCACATACATACACGATATTCAGATTTATATAACTTAGCGGTTATTTAAAGCAGTAGACGAGAAACTTCTTACGTTCTCGATTTATGCTGGAAAAACCTCAAACTTACATACTCGACCCCTCTAATCCGCTAAGCCATATAAATCAAATACATATTTATATACACACATCCCCTTCAAACCCAGGATTTATAAATATACGTATATTGCCAATCTTCGCCTTACCCTTTTACCACATACGTCCCGCTATTAGCTCACAAACCTCGCAGCCACAAAAGAACGCCGCTATAACCCGACAACAAAAGCTCCATCGCACTGCACCCAGTGCCAAATATTGCTTTCTCTCTTCCCACTCATTCTCTTATCCATTTTCTTCAGTGGAGTAACTAACCATTAGCAACAGTTGCATTTTGCATATATCGGTTTACTTGTACTCAGATGCGCTGAGACAGGTACATAACAATAAGTACAGCTGCGAACAAAAGGCACAGTGGGCCGAAATTCATAAAAACGGTCTCAAAAATACAGTGGGAAAAACACATTAAAAAAGAAGCAAATTATTGTTTTAAATTAAAATAAATAAAAACCCAAGTAGTTAAACATTTCTAAAAATGTATTATCTCTTGTGTACTCCTTTATACACATTCCCATTAAATATTTGTGTACCTCTTATACACCTTTCCAAAAATAGTTGTGTACTCCTTATACACATTTTCTAAATATTTTTGTGTACCTCTTATACACTTTTCCAAAAATATTTGGGTACTCCTTATACACATTTACCAAATATTCCTCTGTACTCCTAAGACACCTATTTTTTTTCTCCCTCTCTCCTTTCTGTAAAATACCCCAAGAAAAATGGCTGAAGATAAAGTTGAAAAAAATATAAATCTCCAACCACCCCAACAAGGACCTAGAACACGGTCGAAATCTCAAGCGGAAGAGGAAGAATTAGCGCAGATTTTGAAGAAATCCCTGTTCGAGTTAACAAAACTCGAAAAATTCTGCGAGAAATGGTGGAACATCGATGAGACAACCCACACAAAACCCAGTCTGCAGACGTACTTAGAGGAACTCAACAGGCATATAGCAGCAGTAGAACGGTCATACGAAGCAGCTCACCTGAATCTCACGGATGAACGGTCCCTCACAACCCTGACCGAAAGATATGACAAGGCAATGGAGGACAACATGCTCACAAGGGCCCGAATGAACGAACAGCTCGCGATACTGGAACCAAGTCCAATGATACAAATTCAACAAACGGCAGTAGCAGCACCGGCAACCTCCGAACCCTACCTCAAAGTCCCCGCATGTGACACGGAAGTATTCCACGGAGGATACGATACTTGGCCATCCTTCAGAGATATGTTCACGGCAGTGTACATAAATCACCCCAAACTTTCTCAAGTGCAAAAATTATATCACTTGAGGCAAAAAACCCGGGGGAAAGCACACCTCATTATTCAAAAATACCCTCTGAATGACCTAAGTTTCGACTTAGCCTGGGGGGGCCCTTAAGTCCAGATACGAGAACCGTAGAATTCTCGTAGACAATCAACTCAAAACCCTTTTTACTCTTCAGCCTATATTCTATGAAAGTGGGGAAAGAATTCAAGAAGTTCAGATTACAATAAATAACTGTCTCTCAACCCTAAATTCCAACAACGTACCCACTAGCAATTGGGACCCTATCCTCATATACTTATGTTCATCTAAGCTTCCCGATGAAACCCTAGCCCTATGGGAACAATCTCTTGAGTCTAGGAAAGAATTACCCTTATGGTCGGAAATGGACAAATTCCTCACGGCCAGATATGAAGTTGTAGAACGGCTCGGTACTTATAGACCGAGCAAACCTCGGACCTCAAACTCGAACTTCAATAACCGAGCGTCAACACCCCATAATAATAGTTTCAGAAACAAGTCCCTCTCGTATCATAGCGAGCAAGCGCGACAGGTATCCTGCAAGTTATGCAATTCCAACCATTCGATGATGAATTGCGTCAAATTCAAGCAATTATCGGTGGCAGAACGGAATAAATTTGTAACTGACAATAAATATTGTAAGAATTGTTTGGCCTTTTCCCATCTAGAGTCTGAATGTGCTAGCAATTTCAAATGCGTATATTGCCAAAAGCGGCACCACTCCCTGCTACACTACCAAACACCTCGGCCAACTAACCCCAACACTTCTCGACAACCGCCAAAAAGAAATCCCTTCAAGGACCCGCCTCAATATACCAATGTCTATGAAAAACCTTCTACCTCTAAACAGGCAATGCAGTCGCAAGACTCGCGGACTGAAGCCTCTTCCTCGAATCAAACCACAGTTCTTTCGCACTTCTCTGCCAATAAAGAAAGAACATTGTTGCCCACAGCGATAGTTCCGGTTCTCCATAGAGGAGAAATCTTCAAAATCCGGGCGTTGGTAGACCAGGGTTCCCAGAAATCGTTCGTTTCCTCCAAAATCCAAAAATTACTCGGTTTACCCACAAATAAAATAAGTTACCAAATACTAGGTATGGGCGGACGAGTTGTGCAAAATTCCAACAAAATCTGTTCTCTAACCATTTGTTCCTCGGATTCAAAGACCCAAATCCGGACCCAAGCGATAGTTCTTCCGCAATTAACCCACTTCCTGCCCTCTTCTAAAGTAGCAATAGAGGATCTTACAAAATTTTCATCGCTTACATTAGCGGACCCCAACTTCTTTGCTCCAGGTAGAATTGATATGGTGATTGGTAGTGATATACTCCCACAAATTCTCCTTCAAGGTCTCGAAACCAACATCGCTGGTAGCCTTATAGCTCAAAACACTATATTCGGATGGATATTAAGTGGCCCAATAACTGAGCAAGTTTCGTCCTTTTCTACCAACATACTTGAAAAGCCTGATGACTCCCTTAATGAACTCCTTAAAAATTTCTGGGAGCAAGAAGAAGTTCATTCCACCACGCCCCTGACAGATGAAGACACGTTTTGCGAAGAGCTTTACAAAAAGACCACCAGTAGACAAGCAGATGGTCGCTATATGGTTAAACTCCCGTTCAAGCAAAATTTTCCTGAAAAAATAGCCCTCGGCCACTCACGACCCGCTGCTCAGCAACAATACATAAGTATAGAACGCAGCCTAGAAAAGAACCCAGAACTCAAAGAAAAGTATTACGAAGTTCTGGAGGAATATTTAACCATGAATCACATGGAGCCCACTTCCCCCCTTGAAATTATTAAGGAAGGTAAATATTATTCCTTCTATTTACCCCATCATGCGGTTATAAAACCGGATAGCAAAACCACTAAAGTTCGAGTGGTCTTCAATGCCTCTAAACTCTCGCATTCAGGAAGTTCCCTGAACGACGTGTTACACACTGGCCCCACTCTGCAAAACGACTTGATGCTTATTATTCTACAATGGCGCCTCTACAAGTTCGTTTTTAACGGTGACATCGAAAAAATGTACCGCCAAATACTCGTTCATCCTGATGATCAAGATTTTCAACGAGTAGTTTTTCGTAGATCTTCAACCTCACCTATTGAAGATTTCAAATTGAAAACAGTTACCTTTGGTGTCAACTGTGCTCCATACCTAGCTATTCGCACCCTCCATCAGCTAGCTGAAGACACCAAAGATGAATTTCCCACCGCCAACAATGTACTTCTGCATGAAACTTATGTAGATGACATCCTCTCTGGCGGATACGATCTACAGTCCACAATAAACTCCATGAATGAAGCTATCGAAGTCTTAAAATCAGCCGGTTTCCCTCTAAAGAAAATAACGGCCAATCACCCAGACATATTGAAGTCTATTCCAAAATCTGACCTCCTTGACGCAGATTTTCTAAAGTTCCATGATGTCAGCTCGACAAAAACACTCGGTATAAAATGGAATGCTCTTAATGACTCCTTTTCTTATTCCTATGATCCCCTACCAGCCGCTAATTCAACCACAAAGCGACAAATATTGTCGGCAATCGCGAAATTGTTTGACCCGGCAGGATGGCTATCGCCAATAATGATTTTAGCCAAAGCTCTCCTCCAACAACTGTGGTTGGAAGGAACAGACTGGGATGAGCACGTCAAACCCCTCTCCTTCCATAAATGGAACGTCTTTAGGGAAAATCTTTGCGATATAAGCAATATAAAAATCCCTCGATGGGTCGACTTTTCTCCCGATAAATCTTTCCAAATGCACGGATTTTCCGATGCCTCAGAAAAAGCCTTCTGCGCTTGCGTGTATTTTAGAGCACAATCCACTGAAAACACCTATACAACCCATCTGTTAGTTGCAAAAAGCAAAGTAGCCCCTTTAAAGACAGTCAGCCTTCCTCGTCTAGAGCTGTGTGGAGCAGTACTACTCTCCAAACTGGTAAAGCAAATTTGCTCTCATTTGAATTTGCCCCCACACGAGCTGTTCCTCTGGTCAGACTCCTCGATCGTGCTAGCATGGTTACCACCCCACACATGGAAGACTTACGTAGCGAATCGGACTGCCGAAGTTCTGAAGAATGTTAGCAACGCTACGTGGCGTCATGTGTCAAGTAGAGACAACCCTGCAGATCTTGGTACCCGTGGATGTAAACCCCAAGACTTAGCAGAATCTTCGCTGTGGTGGAAAGGCCCCGAGTGGCTATCTCTATCTCCCACATCATGGCCCAAAACAGCACCTCCAATCATCAGTCCACCAGAAGAAAAGCGAATTGAAGCATTCCATACGGTGGATATCCTGGATCCATTGGAACGTTTCTCCTCCTTCGCCAGAGCCCTTCGTGTAATTGCATATGTGTATCGTTTCATCCACAAAGCGAAGAAACGACAACCACCTTCAACCCCTTCTCTCTCCCCAGAAGAGATTAACTATGCAAAGGAACGCCTTATTATCGTAACCCAACAAATGTACTATGCGGACACAATATCATTATTAAAAGCCTCTAAGCCGATAAGCAAGAAGAGCCCGCTCCTGTCATTAAACCCGATGTTAGACAAGAAGGAAATATTGCGCGTGAATGGGCGTCTAAGTTACGCGGCACTCAGCTATAATGAACGACATCCGATTATCATTCCCGAAGCCTCAAAATTTTGTACTCTCTTCCTCGAGTTTACCCATAATCGTCTGTTCCATGCTGAAAAGCAACTCATGCTTCGAATGGTACAGCAAGAATATTATATTCCGCGCTTGAAGCAGAA
Organism: Campiglossa producta; assembly: GCA_964058755.1. Lineage (NCBI taxonomy): Eukaryota > Metazoa > Arthropoda > Insecta > Diptera > Tephritidae > Campiglossa > Campiglossa producta. Next base: position 786,077 of record CAXKVI010000025.1, on the reverse strand, counting down.
GATAAAGTCCTGCATTTTTCACGGCAAGACATGCACGATCCACAAGCAGAAGATGAATTCCCAGATTATGGCCGCACTACCAGCCGAAAGGTCAACGTATACTGTCCCGTTCCACACGACAGGAGTCGATTTTGCTGGCCCATTCCTCGTCAAAACCTCTACTCTACGACGAGCCTCCTACTCCAAAGCCTATGTCTGCGTCTTTGTTTGTTTTTCAACGAAAGCCATACATCTCGAAGTCTGTTCGAGCTTGACCACCGAAGCGTTTAGAGCAGCCTTTGCGCGTTTCGTTGGTCGCCGCGGAATGCCACACAAAATCATGTCCGACAATGGAAAGAACTTTGTCGGCGCTCAGAGAGCGATGCAAAAAGAAATCCCACTTTTCCTCCAAGAAGCAGGTAAAGACATCGCCGAAAAATATGCTCCTCAAGGCCTTTCTTGGCAATTCATACCACCCTATGCTCCTCACATGGGTGGCCTCTGGGAAGCAGCAGTTAAAAGTTTTAAAACCCATTTAACAAAAGTAGCCGGTAATCAAAAGTTCTCCTTTGAAGAGTTCACGACCCTCATTGTTCGCATTGAAGGAGTCCTCAACTCCAGGCCTATTTCTCCTATCACATCACCAAAATCTGTTTCATAATTCTCTTGCATTTCTCTTCCCAGTCAGAATTATTTTATCCTCATATCAACCTCAATTTACCATAATGCTGATTTCTTTGTCTTTTTTCTCTCTCTAACATTCTTTCTCCACAGATAATCATGGAACTGGGAAAATGCCGCCTATGTTGCCGCCAGCACGCTTTGCGCCAATGCCACGCGTTTCTAATAATGACTCCGGCAGAGCGATATGAGTCCGCACGCGCCCATCGCTACTGCGTCAACTGTTTGGCAACGTCACATACCACAGGCGAGTGCAATTCCGCCGGCAGCTGCCGGCACTGCGGCCGAGCGCATCATACGTTGTTGCACCGTCCGTCTGCTCCAACATCGACACGCAACCGACATTTGACGCCTCCGCCACCCGTACGTCAGAGGCGTGACGAACAACGTAGAACGCGACATCGTGTAATTGAACGGCCAGCTCGTTTGCAGAGCCGTAGTGGTCAACGTAATCTACGGAATTTAGTTAACAAAGCTAAGGCTACGCTGCAAAAACTGCAAGAGCTGTTGAATGCATCAACTCCGCAGGCCGGCCGCCATGTTGAAGACATGGATGAAGACCTCATTCATTTTGATTAATTATACACTTTAAAACTTACCTACTAAAATGAATTTTAAAATTGTTGAATTTGTACCCACTTGAATTTATTGAATTGAATTGCTAATTAAAATCGAAATTATACTTACCTTGTTAAATACGATCATATATACTTACCTTTACTTTTAAATACTTACCTTCCTTACCATGTGCATCCATACTTACCCTAAATTAAACTTACCTGTGAATTCGACCCATCCTAATGTAAAATCTTAAATTGGAAAACTACAGCTTCTTTTCTATTTACTTACATTTTTACTTACCCTTTTTATATACATATATGTACATATGTATGCTCACGGCACAGCTTAGCGGGCGGTCATCGATGGCCGCTCAGTTCAGTTGTCGTTGAGCGCGCGGTTTATTACCTACCTTCCCACCTACTTGCAAATTAATAAAATTAAAGTTATTAAAACGAAAAAATTTGTGAACTAAAGTGCAATAAAATATAACTAAGTTTAAAAATTGTAAAGTAAAGCAATTAAAAAATCTTCTAAATTAAATATTATATTATTAAAACTTAAAACTAAACACCTTTTATTTAAAAAGACAAAACCAATCAGTGCACCAGTGGTGAGTGCCCCTACACCCCCTTAGAGTGAAATCTAAACAATCTGACAATCAATTTGTAAATAAAGCGATAGCCCAGTGGGAAGCGTCAGCGGGTAGTGGTCGAGCGGTTGATGGTACAAGTACAGTTACAGCTATCGGCCAAAATTTTTTTCTTTTTTGTCATTGAAAATTGTTTATATTTTTTATATATTTTTATATTTCTAATCTTGACTTTTTAAAATTTTTATAAACAATATTTTTATGTGTGTGATCTCTATTTTCGAGAAAAAAAAATTTGGTGCGAATATTTTTAGTTTACGGAAAGCCATGTGAAATAATAATTTTAGATCATAAATATACATACATACCACCCATTATAGAAATGCTATAACCGCTTATACAATTTCTTTTTTTTTTTTGTAAATATTTCAAAAAATTACCATTAATATAAGTCTGACTGCTCTAATTTTTGAAGATGTAAGCTGCAATTTGCGAATTTTTTTCAAACATAGTGGTCTGTTTATTCCGTTTCTGTAGATTATTTCGATAAATTTCACGATTTCTATCAATTGAGATAGAGTTGCTGATAAATTCCTTATTTAAAGTATAAAAATCGAAAACATATTTTATGGAATTTTTAACTAAACCAAGTGATAAGCGGAAATCTTAAATTTTACTGAAGACAACAAATAATTTCTTTTCATATGTATATATGTATTAACTTTTAAAAGGGCAGATTTGCAACCCGAGCCCCAAACAAGTCTAGACCAAATAGAATAGAATTTTTTTAAAAATCAATATACATTTTTTTCTTTAAATAAAAAGAAAAATCCATATAAAGTGTCTTTTAAATATTGCTAAGTTAGGTATGGTTAAAGAAAAAAGCTAGAAAACCCTCAAACTTTTTTTGACCTAACCAGAATTTGTAATTTACCCTCACTAAAAAGTTTTAAAACCACGCCATGTATAATACATTTTTTTTTTAAATACAACCCATACTTCTCTAAAATGAATAGCTTTGTTTCTTTCCTGCTAATTATGAATAATTATTCCTAAAAAAGTGTTCTTTGAAAAAATTAGCAGCGAATTCAGCAGCTTTTTGACATTTAATTGAGAGAGAGAGCGCCAATTCGCTGCAAGTTATTGCTGGAGATTTTTCGTCCAGCAGAAACCAGCAAGCAGGAACAGCTGATCGGTGACATAGCAAAACAACAACAAAAAATGTAAATTCAAATTGTTAGCCAATCAGAAACGTAACCGCTGTTTTGTCTGCAAGTTTCTGCTGAACCCTGCTCGACGAAAAATTAGCAGAAATGAGATTTTGACAGCTTTTTACAAGACTCTCTTCTGCTGACAGTTCTTTGCTGGAGATTTCAAGAAACAAAGCTAATGTGTAACTATTTTCGTTCTCTCGCTCATTAATATTACACGAACTCATATTTCCCAAATTTCCACCCCTTCAAAATAAACGTCAAATCAATTTCATACTCATATCTATTTGCATACACATTAACATACATGCGTAAACACTCCAATTCTCTCGCTCATTGAGTTCAAACAGTAGATTCGGCGTTGAACTCATATATGTATATTGAAATGTTACACTCCAAATCAGTGATGCTCACACGCATACAATGATATTTTGCGCATGTGTTAGAATATGAGAGAACTCTCTCGTACACCCGAAAAAACTTAGCAACTACATTTTTTCAAATCAGTTAAGCACGGTTTAATTATATATTCAAATTTTTGTAAACGATAATATTATATTAATAGTGATATGTACTATGCAAAATGTATGAATAAATAGTACCAAAAATTTTCTTAAAAAAAGAACCAGGTACTCATGACGCTTGTTGTATAAATATAACGCTGGATTCCTGCATTTCATTTCGTTTCATTTTATTTTATTTTATTTTATGTTATTTACTTTATTTTATTTTATTTTATTTGAATTTATTTTATTTCATTTTATCTTATTTTATGTTATTTTATTTTATTTTGTTTTAAGATTTATTTATTCGGAATATGTATCCATGTACATATCTATACGAAAATTTGTTGTTATGTATTAGAAAGCACATATGTGCAAAATTTTACAACATTGGAATGGTAATTCAGTGACTATAGTCTCTATATTATTTTATTTTATGTTATTTAATTTATTTTATTTTATTTTATGTTATTTACATACATATATTTGCGATGTTTCGCTGAACAGTCGTGAAACAACTGATTACAAAACATACATATGTACCTTCTTCTCGCAGTGCATAGAGAGTGCTTGCCTTGTACGTGTGCGCTTATCGGTGTGAGAGCAATAAAACTCTCCGCACATGTGCTAGCTTTTGAGCGTCGCTGCTCCAAATAGATGGCGTCGGCGCGAATAGCCAATTTGTTTCCGCATGAGAGTTGCCCCAAGATGTGTTGTTATGTACCAAAGGATTAAAAAAAGTGACAATTTGTTTTTCTCATATCTCGCACGTTTAGTTTAAAAATAAATGTTTTAGGAAAGAAGCAATCAATGTTTTAACTTTCTGTATTGAAATTCATCAAGGAAAAAAAAAATGAGATTGAAATAGATACACCCATTGCCGTCAATTTTATATAATATGAAATTTTGCTTTTTTAAAAAAATAAAAATCAAACATCTTTTTCGTAGAATTCTATAATAAAAATGAGATAACTATGGTCGCCATATATTCCAAAGTATTAATAAACAAATGAAAAACTAAAAATATTATATTGTTGTGCCATAAAATCCTGAAAATCTTAAATTTTCAATTACATATATTTATAATAAAATGTAATTTAACTATACAATTTTTTGGGAAAACGTAATCAAAATTATATTTTTCCATAAAACTCTAATATGTATGTATATATCTCAATAGAGATTCAAAAGCCCAATAAAGCTTCACTTAATTGTAGAATTCCATATTAAAAAAATTTATTCAAGGAAAAATTCCGATGTAATAGATTTGTTTAAAATGAAATTCTACAAAGTTTTATGTTTTCATAACACCATTATTAAAATGTGAAATAGAGCAACCATGGTCAAACTTTTAATTTGAAAAAAATATGTCGCAATCAAAGTTGGCTTGCGTACCACCAAACAAAAAAAATGTTTCAAAAAAATAAAAATAATAATTCAATATGGCTCCTGTTGTTGGAGTACCAAGCTTATGTTGAGAAATTTGTATATGTGTGTAAAATACCAGCAATGGAACTATTTTGATTCTCTCGCTCTTTGAGAGTTAGAGTAATAGCGTCAAACTCATATTTCGAAGTTGGCTGAACTTCAAAGGAAACCACTCTTTATCTTCATTCTCTCCCTCATTAAACACGTCCTATTATGAGAGAGAAATTATTTTCATTCCCTCGCTCATTGAGTACTTCGGTTCATTATTTATATTCCCAATAAACATTTATGTTGGAAATACATTGGAATCTCATTCGAAATCAAGTCCGGTTTCTTATTTCCAACGTTGTTTTTCCATTCGAGCAACATTGTTGCAACAGCCCCTTTTCCAGCTAAACGGACATTTTTTTGTATGAAAATATTCTTATTTCTCCAATTGAAAAAGTAATGGAACTAGACTTGAATTCCAACAATATTTTCCAATTGGAATCAAACCTCAAAGTTGCATCCATTTGGCATGAGGGAACTAGTATGATTCGGAATAAATGGCGTGTTTATTAATATAAATTATATAATATAATATTACAAACACTTTTTTTAACACAAATGTTAATATCTTTTTATTTATTTACCACTTTTTAATGTTTTTGACAGAAATAGTTTGAAATTTTTCGTTAGCGCACGTGCTTTCTTTAATTTTTGATCTCAGGTATGAGAGAAAATACGAGTACCGCCATGTGTAAAAATTGAAGAAAGACTTTCAAGTGGAACTCAAATGGTTTTCCAACTTAAATCCAACCTTGGAAAATTGTTGGAAAAATATGTTGGAAATCAAGTTTAAATTGAAGACATTACTCCAACATGGAAAATAAAGTTGGGATCGTGCGTACTGGGATTAATAGTCTAACTTTGTTGTTGGTATATTGTTAATTTTTAAACTGCTTTGTGCATAAGGTAATGGCGCGGCGGTGAGCGTATAGAATACGGTGTGCACAGTTGCAAGACCCGGTTGCGGAATATTCTTTTTTTTTTTCTTAAATTATGTTTTTTTTTATATTAAAAAACCTATAATCTTAACTATTACAATTTACTTAATTTTCAACCTAATATTTTTTTGTTCTTCACCTGCTCAAAACGATCGCATAAATTAGTGGCTATTTGTTAAGCACAATCTCATCATCCGATTATTCAATTGCAACATAAAATCTCGAAAACCGAATATTTGCATGGCATTTGCCATAAATAATTTTGGAAAGGGCTGCTGTAATTTAATATTTTTATTATATAATAACAGCCGCTATTTTTTAAATTCTTTGATGGCCTCATTTTGCCTATAGATGAGTTTTTAATGTATAAGTTAACACAGGTGAACATTCAACCGGCCAAAACACCACTTCCACCGAATTTACTGACGGCGCGTCTATAGCCTTAAATTTAACAGCAAGCAAAAGTTCAATACCGCTTTAAAAACCCATCCGGCCAAAACACCGCTTCCACCGAATTTGCTGACGGCACGCCTATAGCTCTGTGCGTAATAGCAAGAACTAGTTAAATACTGCTTTAATAGCTCATCCGGCCATTCTGCCGACGGGGCAGTTATAGTCTTGCGCGTGACAACAACAAATAACGTGCAGTAACTAGAATTATGGCAAGAGTGTAGGTATTTAGACACTAGCGTCGCTTTCATGTACTTAGTTATATCAACTCATCCGCTGAGACCGGCTGCCCTTACAAGGGAAATAAAAAGTGTTCTAAAAAACTAAAGGTACTGTTTTTATTATTGAACTTTAAGCGCATACTACAGAGTGCGTCACTGGCGCCCAACGTGGGGCCAAGCCAGAGAAAATCCTTATAAAAGGACACGCGAAGAAAAATCCCCGTAAAAGGACACGCGAACGCGAGTTTGGCCGTGGGTTCGAACCCACCTTCTAATAACTATAATAATTTTATCAAAGTGCCACAAAAGCACAAGTGCCACCGTAAAAGTGCCACAAGACAGTTTAAAATAATTTTTTCAAAGTGCCACAAAAGCACAAGTGCCACCGTAAAAGTGCCACAAGACAGTTTAAAGTAAATATTTTCAAAGTGCCACAAAAGCACAAGTGCCACCGTAAAAGTGCCACAAGACAGTTTAAAATAATTTTTTCAAAGTGCCACAAAAGCACAAGTGCCACCGTAAAAGTGCCACAAGACAGTTTAAAGTAAATATTTTCAAAGTGCCACCGTAAAAGTGCCACAAGACAATTTAAAATAATTTTTTCAAAGTGCCACAAAAGCACAAGTGCCACCGTAAAAGTGCCACAAGACAATTACTCAATTTGATCTTAAACACACAAAAGGAAAGAGTTAAAGCCACAGGCGTTGCCATCGCTGGACATTCAACTTTAATATCATAATCAACTTTAATCCACCGCCACCAACATACAAGAATCTGAATAGCTAAAGAACCGACTACTCAATTTGATCTTAAACACACAAAAGGGCAAGGAGTTAAGGCATTCACTCCCCAACCATCCACCACCATCAGTACCACAATGAAAATGAAATTATTCATGTAAGTAGAAAACTCAGCAGTTGTATGAAAGCGTAGGGTGTAATTTGTAAAAAGTAAAAATTCCGACTCCAAATTAAAATTAAATCAATTAATAAACGAAGATAGTACTTGAATTTGAGAAGTAAATTTTTAAAAGACAGTGCTTGAATTTGAGATTTCCCCTAAACGATGGACGCCCAAACTCTCCAGACTCTTCTTAATACCGCCATCCGTACGGCAACGGAACGTTCCAGGCAGGAATTCCAGAACCGTATAGATGAGTTGACAAGCAGGCTAGCCAGAATTGAAACTCCAACTCAGGTCGTCCAATGCGAACCAGTCACAATCCAAGCAAACGTCGCGTTTGACGAATCTTTGGATCTGGTAAAAACCATGCCAGAATTCAAGGGCGACCCTACCCGCTATGTATCATGGAGGTAAGACGCGCACACTGCCTATAAGGTTTTTGAGAATTTCCAGGGTAGCTCTAAGCACTACCAAGCCGTAGGCATCATCAGGAATAAGGTGGTAGGCGCAGCAGATGGTGTTCTATCGTCCTTCAACACCGTTTTAAATTTCCATGCAATTATTTCACGACTAGATTTTGCCTACGCCGATAAGAGGCCTATCCATTTGATAGAACAGGAGCTCTCCACTTTGAGGCAGGGTAAACTATCAGTAATAGGATTCTACGATGAGGTTGAAAGGAAGCTGACCCTTATAATTAACAAAACCATTATGACCCATGGTGGAAATACCACCCTAATAGAATCCCTCAACAACAAGTATCGCGAAGACGCTCTTCGTGTGTTTATCTCAGGACTCAATCATCCTTTATGCGATATATTGTTTTCCTCAAGGCCTAGCGATCTTCCTTCTGCATTAGCCTTAGCACAAGAACTTGAGGCAAACCAAGCAAGATCCATGTTCGCCCATTCCTTTAGTAGGCAAGCAACTCAAAGTCCCGGTCACTACCCGTATTCACCACAGTACCGCAGAGTACAACCAGACCAACAACGACAGACCCAGAAACAAACGACTGTACCAATGGACATAGACCCATCACTCTCCAGGTTTAGACAAAACAGACCCCAACCAATAAATGGCAATAACGAGAGGAACCGTCTAGGAACCTATCCAACAACATCTCGTCCATATGCTGGTACCCCAGGTGGCTGGTCCAACCGAAACACCACCAACCAGACTATTGGACAGGTAGCAGCGCGACCAGAAAAAAGATCGCACGGAAGTGATCAACAGCCAATACAAAAGGTACAACGAATAAACAACCTTGTCCAAGAACATGACGAACTCGAGGAAGACTATGGTAATGATGCTCTATATGACAATTATTACCATAATGACGATTGGAACCCAGTCGAGTGTCAAGACCAACCCAAAGATGACGTGAATTTTTTAGGACGAAATCCCTCTTGCCCTACGTCGAGCGGACAGTCGGGGGAAGAGGCATAAAACTCCTTATAGATACCGGTGCAGCAAAGAGCTACATAAAACCGCTCAAAGACTTAAAGGGAATCAAACCCCTAAGTCACACCTTTACGGTGAAATCAATCCATGGCACTACTAGGATTGACAAATACTGCACCATAAACATTTTTAATAGAGACACCAGCTTCTTCATCCTACCAAGTCTTAACACCTTTGATGGTATTATAGGTTTCGACCTACTCAAAGAAGTGAACGGTAAAATAGATTTGATGACTGGACTTCTAAGTTACAAAGGCGGCCAGGAAAAGCTTTTATATCATGATTGCCCTGACATTAACAAACTAATAGAAACGGATGCCGAAACACCGAAACACGAGTTAAGTATTCCTGCAATGTTGAAGCGGCACGCTAGAGTCTTCGCGGACCCTAACGAGGCACTACCATATAACACCCATATTGTAGGAACAATAAGGACCACCGACGATCTTCCCGTTTACTCTAGGAGCTACCCATATCCCATAGCTTCAGCCGAATTCGTCAATAAGGAGATAACCAATTTGTTGAAGGACGGTATAATAAGACCATCCCGGTCTCCTTACAATAATCCAATTTGGGTAGTAAGTAAAAAGGGCGTGGATGAAGATGGTAATAGGAAGTCACGACTCGTAATTGACTTTAGGAAACTAAACTTAAAAACAGTGAGCGACAAGTATCCTATACCCGACACGTCCGTAATTTTGGCAAACATGGGAAATGCTAAATGTTTCTCAACGATAGACCTTAAATCTGGTTTTCACCAGATTAAACTAGCAGAGAGGGATCGGGAAAAAACTGCATTTCGGTCAATAACGGAAAGTACGAGTTCTGTAGGCTTCCCTTTGGCCTAAAAAATGCTCCCAGTATTTTCCAGAGAGCCATTGACGATGTACTTAGAGAAGAAATCGGAAAAATATGCCACGTCTATGTAGATGACGTCATAATTTTTTCAGAAAGCGCTGAACAACCCTTAAAGGATATTGACCAGGTATTAAACAAACTGTTCTATGCTAATATGCGAGTGTCCGCCGACAAGTCTAAATTCTTTCAGGAAAGTGTCGAGTTTCTAGGCTTTACAGTATCCAAGGGGAGTATCAGGACATGCCCCGATAAAGTCAAGGACATTTTGGACTTTGCCACTCCCAAATCACTTCGAGCTTTACGATCTTTTTTGGGATTGGCTGGCTATTACAGACGGTTTGTAAAAGACTACGCCTCGGTTACCAAACCCCTAACAAAATACCTACGTGGGGAAAATGGGAACATTGGCACTAACCAATCGCGGAAAATAGAAATAAACTTAGATGAAGAAGCACTTAACGCGTTTTATAAAGTTAAAAATATTCTTGCATCAGAGGATGTGCTTCTCCTTTATCCCGACTATAAACAACCATTTGACTTAACAACAGATGCTTCTTCACACGCCATAGGCGCCGTTTTATCCCAAAACGGCAGACCTATCACCATGATCTCAAGAACCCTTTCTCCAGCAGAGGAGAACTATGCAACCAACGAAAGGGAACTCTTGGCGATAGTGTGGGCCCTACAAAAACTTCGCAATTATTTGTACGGTGTAAAGCACCTGAACATTTTCACAGACCACCAACCGCTCACCTTCGCTTTATCTGACAAAAACTCAAATGCAAAGATGAAAAGGTGGCGCGCTTTTGTGGAAGAATATTCACCAACGTTTAATTACAAACCAGGCAAGTAAAATTTTGTTGCTGATGCGCTCTCACGGCAACATATAAACACACTAGGCCACGAGCCAGACTCAGAAAGCATGGTCGCTAACAGTGAGCTGTCACTGACTCAAACGATAGCCACAGTAAAAAACCCGATTAACTGCTTCAAAACCCAAATTATTCTGGAAGAGGGAAAGATATTGCCAGTTAATACAACAATTATTTTTAGGACACGAGTGAGGCATCGAATATCTTTTAGTAACCTACAAGATTTATTGAAAGCCATGAAACAATGCGTAAATCCGAATGTTGTTAACGGGTTGCTATGCGAACTCCCAACCTTGGCACTAATCCAAAACAAGCTCACCACATCTTTTCCAGGGGTAAAGTTCCGCCACACTACAAAGCAGGTTATCGACGTTTTTAATAAGGAGGACCAAAGAGAAATCCTCCAAACCGAACATAATCGTGCACATAGATCCTGTCGCGAAAATGAGCAGCAAGTCCTGGAAAATTACTACTTCCCTGACTTGAGGAAAATCCTAAAAGAAATAGTTTTAAATTGCAAAATATGTCATGAAGCGAAATACCAACGACGCCCCCCAAACCCCGCAATAGGATCAACCCCCATACCCTCATACCCAGGAGAAATCCTTCACGTTGACATTTATTCAACAGACAAAACACATTTTCTCACAACAATAGATAAATTCTCAAAATTTGCAATGGTTTTCCCAATAAAATATAGGGCCATAGTGGATATTAAGGAACCAATCTACGAACTCCTCAACTTTTACAAAAACACCAAATTTCTGGTTTGCGATAACGAGAGGTCGCTGAATTCAGAAACTATTAAGGCAATCTTAAAAAACCACTTCGGAGTCACGATCTACACCACGCCACCGGCTCACAGTACAACGAACGGCCAAGTAGAGAGGTTCCACAGTACACTTACGGAAATTGCACGCTGCCAAAAGCTCGAGACTTGCATTTCCGACACGGTCGAATTGATTCTGCTAGCAACGGCTAAGTACAACCGCACCGTCCATTCCGTGACAAACAGGAAACCTATAGACATCATCCACGCAGCACCCGACGAACTGGTTAATGAAATAAAGAATAGACTTATACAAACCCAACAAAACGACTTGAAAAGACACAATATAATGAGACGAACAAGACAATATAAACCAGGGGAAAAAGTTTTTGTAAAGACGAATAAAAAAATAGGAAACAAATTCACTAAACTTTACACCGAAAAAACAGTCCAGAGCGATTTAGGTACCTTTGTCTTAATCGACGGACGTAAAGTTCACAAAACCAACTTAAAACACTGAAATTGTTTCTTCCTTCTTAGGGTAACTCTGCTCTTGACAATAGATCATTGGGCCAACGCGAGGATATTCAATTATATCAGCTCCCACTACATCCCAATAACAACAGGGAAAGTGATCCTCCACGAACATTACGAATTTCTGCTACACAAGACAAATTTGACGGAGTTCGAGGCGATAGCGGAAGAAACGGATATAATTTTAGAGCAGTTTCCACTTTCTCACGCCAGACAACTTCTCCGAAACGACGCTAACCAAATATTAAAACTACTAGACGCGGTCAGAATACATCACCGACATGCTAGAGGCATTAATATCCTGGGGACTGCATTAAAATACATAACCGGCACCCCAGCCTTTGACGACTTCCAAGCAATTGAGGCCAGAGCCGAAGCCCTCATAGAAGCAAACGAACAACAAGCAATGATTAATTCAGTTACACAGGGGCAAATTAACGAACTGACGGTGACAGTTAATAAACTTTTGGCACAGGCAAAACGGACGCAGATCGATACGGGAAATCTCTTTTCTCTAGTCAGCACTAGAAATAGAGCGGTAATAATGGAGTTAGAATCTATTATAACATCAGTAGCTCTGGGGAAAGTAAATGTTATTAACCCCATTCTGCTTAACGGCATGGAAATAAACAATATATTAGCTGCTGAGCTCTCTGCAAATACCAGTATAACTGACATACTTTCTGTTTCTAAATTTAAGATATTTCAGAATGCACAGTTTATTTATTTCATTATTAAATACCCAAAAATAGCTAGGATTTGTAATAATGTAAAGTTACTGCCCGTTATCCAGAGGGGAAGAATTATTTCTTTAGAAACAAATATTATAGCTGAATGCAACGGAGAATACATCCCCCTTTATAACTGCAGAGAAGCCATAACAGCAAACTTCTGCCGACCCTTGAAAGAAAGTCCCTGTGTAGACAACTACTTAACCAACACTACGCAGAATGCAAAACCAAATCTGCCGATCACGTGCCCGCCATTGAGGAGATCGATAACGGCATAATTTTAATTAATGATCAGCCCGCGATAATACAAAACGGAAATTTGACAAGATTAACAAGAGGGACTTTTTTGATAACTTTCAAAGGTAATATTATGATAAACACCACTACTTATAACAACACAGGTGAACATTCAACCGGCCAAAACACCACTTCCACCGAATTTACTGACGGCGCGTCTATAGCCTTAAATTTAACAGCAAGCAAAAGTTCAATACCGCTTTAAAAACCCATCCGGCCAAAACACCGCTTCCACCGAATTTGCTGACGGCACGCCTATAGCTCTGTGCGTAATAGCAAGAACTAGTTAAATACTGCTTTAATAGCTCATCCGGCCATTCTGCCGACGGGGCAGTTATAGTCTTGCGCGTGACAACAACAAATAACGTGCATTAACTAGAATTAGGGCAAGAGTGTAGGTATTTAGACACTAGCCTCGCTTTCATGTACTCAGTTATATCAACTCATCCGCTGAGACCGGCTGCCCTTACAAGGGAAATAAAAAGTGTTCTAAAAAACTAAAGGTACTGTTTTTATTATTGAACTTTAAGCGCATACTACAGAGTGCGTCACTTATACATTTAAGTTGGTCGAGGTTCGGCCACGGGTCCTAAAGGCAGCTATTGACAAAAAGTTGATCAGATGTTTGAATAAGTTCAACTATTTTAATTTGGTCGAATTTCGACCACGGGATATAATAGTTTTAATAAATTTGCTTATCTATCTATCTATCTATATATATAAAATTCAAATTATGTACCTTTAGAAGAACTTGGCTTCTAAACGAATGAGCCGATCGTAACCAAATTTTACACTCACTGGATATCTTCCAGAGATGGTCACAGGCTAAAAAATATTTTGATATATATAGGGAGCGTGGCACCTCCCTACCACCTCCAAAAAATGGGGATAAAGAAAAAGGGGCGTGGTTAATATGGATTAAAATAGATATAGGGATCGGGTTAGAGAAACATGCGGGGAAATAAATTTGTGGCAGGACAACGTCTGCCGGGTCAGCTAGTATTTAAGAAATATACATTGACTTTGATTTTTTGGTCATAAGACAGACATAACCAGCGGAACAATTTGTCTCTCTACTCTTCCGTGTATGGAAAATAGCTGCCTCATCATCGTTGGAACAACGACAAATGTACCGTCCATAATCCATCAGACGCTCTCATTTAAGAACTAAGAAGAAGAAAAGTGCGCACTTTATTGTTAATTGTTGTAATTTATGCGATCGTTTTGAGCAGGTGAAGAACAAAAAAATATTAGGTTGAAAATTAAGTAAATTGTAATAGTTAAGATTAAAGGTTTTTTAATAAAAGAATATTCCGCAACCGGGTCTTGCAACTGTGCACACCGTATTCTATACGCTCACCGCCGCGCTATTACCTTATGCACAAAGCAGTTTAAAAATTAACAATATACCAACAACAAAGTTGGACTATTAATCCCAGTACGCACGATCCCAACTTTATTTTCCATGTTGGAGTAATGTCTTCAATTTAAACTTGATTTCCAACATATTTTTCCAACAATTTTCCAAGGTTGGATTTAAGTTGGAAAACCATTTGAGTTCCACTTGAAAGTCTTTCTTCAATTTTTACACATGGCAATACTCGTATTTTCTCTCATACCTGAGATCAAAAATTAAAGAAAGCACGTGCGCTAACGAAAAATTTCAAACTATTTCTGTCAAAAACATTAAAAAGTGGTAAATAAATAAAAAGATATTAATATTTGTGTTAAAAAAACTGTTTATAATATTATATTATATAATTTATATTAAATAAACACGCCATTTATTCCGAATCATACTAGTTCCCTCATGCCAAATGGATGCAACTTTGAGGTTTGATTCCAATTGGAAAATATTGTTGGAATTCAAGTCTAGTTCCATTACTTTTTCAATTGGAGAAATAAGAATATTTTCATACAAAAAAATGTCCGTTTAGCTGGAAAAGGGGCTGTTGCAACAATGTTGCTCGAATGGAAAAACAACGTTGGAAATAAGAAACCAGACTTGATTTCGAATGAGATTCCAATGTATTTCCAACATAAATGTTTATTGGGAATATAAATAATGGACCGAAGTACTCAATGAGCGAGGGAATGAAAATAATTTCTCTCTCATAATAGGACGTGTTTAATGAGGGAGAGAATGAAGATAAAGAGTGGTTTCCTTTGAAGTTCAGCCAACTTCGAAATATGAGTTTGACGCTATTACTCTAACTCTCAAAGAGCGAGAGAATCAAAATATTTCCATTGCTGGTATTTTAAGCTTTCGGCAGAATCAGTCCGTCAATACGTCACGTACGTGACGTACGTCGTGACAAAACGTACGTGCCGTACAGGGATGGCACATAGCGATTGACGTACGTCATGTTGAAGTACACAGATATGTCAACAAAGTAATTGGCGCAAAACGAAAATTATTAAAAAAAACATAACAAAAGCAAAATTTCGGTTAAAAACATGGAAAATATTCAAGTAATACTTGTTATAGTCACAATTTTCACAATCCCGTTGTCAAATTGGCGGTAAAATTGATTTTGACATTTGTCACGCAGCTGACGTTCCGTCAAAGTAGAAAATTGGCGAAGGATAGCGGATCCGTTGACTGATACTTTGTCAATGTAGCGTTTTACATGCAAAATACACACATCCTACTCGGCTGTCAGTTTCTTCCTTTTCACATATACAAATTTCTCAACATAAGCTTGGTACTCCAACAACAGGAGCCATATTGAATTATTATTTTATTTTTTTGAAACATTTTTTTTTGTTTGGTGGTACGCAAGCCAACTTTGATTGCGACATATTTTTTTCAAATTAAAAGTTTGACCATGGTTGCCCTATTTCACATTTTAATAATGGTGTTATGAAAACATAAAACTTTGTAGAATTTCATTTTAAACAAATCTATTACATCGGAATTTTTCCTTGAATAAATTTTTTTAATATGGAATTCTACAATTAAGTGAAGCTTTATTGGGCTTTTGAATCTCTATTGAGATATATACATACATATTAGAGTTTTATGGAAAAATATAATTTTGATTACGTTTTCCCAAAAAATTGTATAGTTAAATTACATTTTATTATCAACACGCATTTTTAATCATTATTTAGTCTCTAAAACGGGTTGGGGTCGAAATTCTGCTTTTTTGCAAATTCTGCATTCATAATTCCGGAAGTCGAAACACCGGAAATCAAAATTATGGAAGTCAATATTCTGGAATCCAAAATTCTGGATAACGAAATTCTAAAGTGCGCACTTTTTTTGTTATCAACACGCATTTTTAATCATTAATTACAGAATTTTGGTTTCCAGAATTTTGCAATTTCAATGTTTTGAATTAAAAAGTGTGTAAAAAAGGGGAATTTTAACGTAAATACGTTAAGGCCGATGAGTCCTAGTCAGGGTAACGAAATCTCTATTTAGGAAGTTTCGGTACATACGCCGTATGGCTTTTTGCAAATACGTGGCAATGCGCGCCAAGCGACGATTTGTTGAAAAGGTTGCTGGTACAGAAAAGCAGAACAAAAACAGAACATTTCCTTAAATACAGAACATTTCTGTTATTTTCCTTAGAAAAAAAATACGCAGAACATGCTCCTTAAAAATAGAACTGTTCTGCCAAAAACAGAACGGATGGTCACCGTACTTTTGTAGCATTGCTCGAAAATCTTCCAGGGTACCCTTTGGTGAAAGAAAATATGTTCCCACCAAACCGAAACCGTAACCGTAACCGATTAAAACCGATTCATTTTTCAAAACCCAAACCGAAACCGTAACCGTTATTTTGATCTGGAAAAGACCGAAACCGTTTCAAAAGCCGGAACCGGTTCCAAACGGTTTTGAATTTTTTCAATACCTTACTTCTGTGAGTGGGCACATAGGTACTTCCTTTTACAAACAGGTACCCTGAAAGTTTCCATGGAAGATTGTCGAGCCACGTTTTGACATCAGTATGAAAATTCTGAAAGAGGAAGTTTGACTATAGTTGAATGAAGCGATCGAAACAAATTTACGAGGTCCGAGAAAGAAATGTTCAGGCTTGTCTCGGAAAGCGCCACTAATTTTAATGTTTTTAACGATTTATACATTTCATTTGGCTTCCATTTTAATATTTTTTTAATAAAAAAGTAGAGTTAACGTTAGGAATTTGTTTTGCAGAAATTTCATCCATGCATAGCGTTAATAAATGTATTATTATATTGGAGAAATCCCATCATGGCCGCAGGAAAAGAGTTATGAAAATTCAGACCTCTTTCGTAGCTACATAGGTACCTACTTGAGTATTTTAGTAGTAAATTTTTTTTTCCGTGTTTTTATTTGGAAACCGAAACCGGAACGAAACCGTAACCTAAACCGAAATAAATTTTCAAGAACGAAACCGGAACCGAAACACGCTGCAAAAACCGAAACCGGAACGTTGTTTTAATCGGTTTCAGACCTTGGTTCCCACAAAAAGAAACGGTTTCGGTTTCGTTCTTTTTCAGATCAAAATAACGGTTACGATTTTGGTTTTGAAAAATGAATCGGTTTTAATCGGTTACGGTTTCGGTTTCACCCCCTGGTTAAAACCAAACACAGTTACTTATTACGATATCAAATTTAAATTAGTCTGGTGACGGACGAGATTTATAATTGTTTCAATGTTGGTTGTAATTTTAAAACCTTTATATTAAGTCGCTTTCTTGTTTGCACCACCTTTTCCATACGAAATTTCGGAATCTTGCAAAGTCTTTTTAGGTACCTTCCCGTTGAGCTAGACACTTGAAACTTGGAACATACTACAGAGCTCCGTGACAATACAATGTGAACGAAAAAAGTATCCGCTAGGTGGCGCACAGGTCAAGAAACAAGGTAAATTCATTTAAAAATTTAAAATTTGGGACGCATATTTGAGGAACTTCCCGGTAAGCTAGATTATTGAAAATTTGCATACATATGAACAATTGAAGACAATACAACTTGTTGTACAATAAATTCTGCTAGATGTCGCACTGATCGAGATAATTCAAAATTCTTGAAAAGCAGGGGGAATCTTTCGATCGATTTTTGAGTAACTTCCAGGTTAGTAAGAGACTTGAAACTTGACACATTTGTCACAACCCGCTGACAATGCAATTTCTCATCAAAACAATTCCGGTAGGTGGCGCACGGATCGAGAAATTTCGAAAACTAGTTTGAAGTTGGGAATTTTGCGATCGACTTTTGACCAACTTCCCGGTAACCTAGGAACTTGAAACTTGGCATTAAATTGAGGGAACGGTGACACTACAAATTGTAAAAATCAAAATTCCGATAGATGGGACGCTGGTCTATATAATTGCAAATCTTTAAAAAAAAATTAAAAGACACCTGGAGCTTGCGATCGATTTTTAGTAACTTCCAGGCAGTGTTGCCATTTTAGACGTTTTCCGGCTAGATCTAGCCGTTTTTTTTTTCATTTAGCCGGAAAAATTTTAATCTAGCCGCTAGCCGTTTTCTTATTTTTTTTAGCCGTTTTTAGCTTTTTTGCCAATGTAAGTTCAACACATCTAACATTTATGATAGCTCAGAGCAAGATATAGAAAATTGTGATATAGAAATATTGTAAAATGTATATACCTACATTTTTCTCACATTAGAAAACGGTTTCCATGTTCCTTCCTAGCATGTCAATTACATGTCTTATAATTTAAAGAAAAAAGTCTTACATACAAAAAATTGCGAATTCACCAAATTTCATTCAAATCGAATTTTTAGGTGGTCCGCTTGAGGAATTTTACCCCATAGGTAGACAGCGATAGGGATCGGGATGGAGATACAACGTCTGCGGGCCAGCTTAATTTAGAAAAATGCTAGGACGATTTTTATAGTGAATTTTCAGGTACTTTTTCGAAAAAATTACCGTTTACGAGAAAACTTCGTAAAACCCAAAATGTTCACCTTTGCCCTCAAATAATTTTTTTTACCACAAATGATATTAATGGGGAGTTTTGAAGTTTTCTTTCTTTACTATTTAATCCTTTTTGTTACTTCATATGTCTAATTTGACCGGAATTCAAAAAAATATTATCCCATGAGCCTGTGACTCATATTCCAAATATTATTTGTTACAGTCACAGACAAAAAAATTGCATAAACTTGCGCAATTCGGGGGGTGTCCTTGAATACGCGCCTGGATATAACAAATATAAATGTAAGCTTTATTTATGTTTACTATAGCTCCCCAGCCAGCATTTTTTGAAAATTTTGAACAAAAAATATTCAAATATCACTCTTCAAATTTAAAAACATTTTCTATTAGAATTTTAACGTATCGTCGGGAGAAAAGTGTCGGATAAATAGGATTATTCATAAATAATCAATTATGATTAATATTTTTGAACATTTTTAAACAGTTTTTGATCAAATTTGATATCATTTGAAGCTCATATTTTGTTTATTTTCTGATAACATTTGATTTCTTTTCGATTCAATTTTGTCATCATTTTATGATTGAATTTGATTAGTTAACGGTACCATTTTTGAATACAATTTGTTCAGTTTTTTGATATACTATTGAATCCTTTTTGAAATCATATATTGATCATATTTTATATGCTTTTATGATCATATTTCGAATCATTTGGTTTTTGAAGTCTTGTGCAGAAGTCCACGCAGGTCGGTCAAGTCTCTGAGGTCTATCAGCAAATCCGACGGGCTGTCGATTAAGTCGGTATAGATCACGAAATTCGGTAGAACCGTCGGAATTGCTGCTATACGCCTTGGACTACCACTTACCTGCGTTTCAACCAGCTCTTGACTTCCGCACTTCTTTGGGTTAGGGTATTTTGAGGCGAGCCAAGAAAAAAGGCACCAACATACTGGACACCTTCAGTTGTGAGCCAGCGATGTATCATATAACATGTACTACATATCTGGCAGAGAAGATTTATAGAATTCATAAAAAATGTTTCTGATTTACAACAAATGTTTGAATTTTTTCTGAATTTTATGATATGAAAAAATGTGAGTATAGGCTCAGAATTAAATTTTGAAAGTAAAGTACAAAATTAAAAGGTAGAAATATGATTTTGAGTCCCCAAAAAATAATCAAAAATTAGGTTAAAAATTATTTTCAGTTTTTGTTCACGTAAAGTAAACATATTTGATTATTTTTCCTGTTTGATTTCATAGTTGACTCAGAATATAATCATCAGAATTATTGAAAAATGATTCATAAGGTTGATTAAAAAATGATAATTAGTTTTTGATCATCAAATGGAATCATATTTGATTATTCCTCCTGTTCATTTCATTAACTCAGTATTTCGTCACTGAAAGTAATCAAAATGTATTCAACTTAAGATATTTTCAAAATTCATTCATTCAAATGCTGTGTGGGTCTGTATATTCGGATACAAAGCATCTGTATACGAAACTTTCTTAATGTTATGAAATAGGAGCCGTTTTCTGAAGTAAACTTTAAAATGTATCTTAATTTTTTCATACAACATTTTTGTTTAGCGTGAACTTTAATATTTAAGGCTAGATGAGAAAACGTTCCTTTATATTATAAAATATTTATATTATACGTTTTAATGAAAAAAGGCGAATAAAACGAGTGAAAAGTTGGTTAAAAAATGTTTAGCCGTTTTTCCGGCCAAAATTATAATTTTTTTCGCCGAAAAATTTTTTTTAGCCTTTTTTAGCCGTTTTTTCTCTCGATCTAGCCGGATTGCTGAAAAAATTCTGGCAACACTGAATCCAATATTACACCGAAACGGCCCCAAAATTACCCCCAATCGATTTCAAAATAAATACAAAATTACCCCGAAACGCCACAAAATTGCCCCAATTGATCTAAAAATTATTCCAAAATTACCCCGATTGATCCCAATATTAAAACTACCGCAAAATTACCCCCAATCGATCCCAAAATTACCCCGAAACGGCCCCAAAATTAACCCCAATCGAGCCCAAAATGAGTCCAAAATTGCCCCGAAACGGCCCTAAAATTCCCCCAAACGATCCCGAAACGGCCCAAAAATTAACCCCAATCGATTCCAAAATGAATCCAAAATTACCCCGAAACGGCCCCAAAAATTACCCCCAATCGATCCCGAAACGGCCCAAAAATGAACCCCAATCGATACCAAAATGAATCCAAAATTACCCCGAAACGGTCCCAAAATTACCTTCAATTGATCCCAAAATTACCCCGAAACGCCCCAAAATTGCCCCAATTGATCCCAAAATTCTTCCAAAATTACCCCGAAACGGCCCCAAAATTAGGTACCTCCGATTGATCCCAATATTATTCCAAAACGACCCCAAAATTACCCCCAATTGATTCCAAAACATTCCCAAAATATTTTTATTCGTTTATTCGAATATTATTCGAAATTATTCCCACTCCTACCTATTATGTATAAATGTGTGAAATTAAATTGTATAACAACTTGAAGCGTTTTAGTATATGTAGCTCGCTACAAAGAAAACGCACCTATAGTTTATATGAAAAAGTGTGAATGACATCGAAATAAAGTTGAATGCAGGGCTGGTAACCACTCCAAAAATCGCTGTGGTTCGGTTCAGTGGTTCGAACCACTTCCCGAAAATATGTGTGGTTCGGTTCAGTGGTTCGAACCACCTTGAATAAACTTGAACCGGTTCAGGGCTTATACCAACCCAGCCAAAAACCTAAAAAAAAATTTCAAAAATTAAAAAAAAAATATGTATACATACTAGGGATTTCAATTTCCGGGATTTCTAGCCTCTCGGGATTTGAAAATTCTTTCCCGGGATTGTGCCGAATTTTTTTTTTTTCGCTAAAAATGGCACCCCATATCTATGTCATAAAGTAGACTAAATTATAGTAATTCATTTAAGTATGTACTATGTATGTATTTATTAAGGCAGTCATTTTTATAACGCACGAAAAGTAACATTAAATTTGTAAATAAAAGTTACTATTCAGGAACTTGAAACATAAGTTGTTTGTACTACTGGTAATACATAGCCAAATTTACGTACATATTTGATTAATAACGATTTACATATCGCACACCTAGATCTAAAGGGAGCTAATTCAAAAATCTTAAATTTTGAGCTATGCATCCTACCGCGCTCTCCCATTCAATACCCACCGATCTGTATACTCGATTAACTAATAACTACACTACTCACCGAGAAAGGGCTGTTAAGAATTAAAAATGCCATTGGGATATATGGGATAAGCAGCCAGTTTTTCGAGTTTTTTGAACTATTAGATATTTTGAGTTTATCGCTGTTTAGATCTAGGTGTGCGATATGTAAATCGTTATTAATCAAATATGTACGTAAACAATTTACATTAAATTTTTAAATAAAATATGTGTATTCAGGAATTTGGTACAATTTTTTTGTACCACAGGTACAAAAAGCATATTTGATACATTAATAACGACTTAGTTATGTTTTTTTTTTTAATTAAATTTTTTCCATTTGGACTTCGACAATTCAGGTATGCATAGTAATAATAAAAATTTCATTGTAGATAAAAATAAAAAGGGATGCCATTTGACTAAGAGTAAAATTACATTATCTGAAGTGTGATCTTAAAGAAATTATTGCATTAATAGTGTCATAACCTGGACCTGAATTTGTTGCATATATAAATACAAGATAACTTAAATGTATTTAAAAATTTATTTTCGGGATTTAGGTCTAGTAATCCCGGGATTTTCGGGACTTAAAACACAACGGGATTGGAATCCCTAATACATACATATATAAAAGCCTACTAAAATAAAAATTGTTTGAAAAAGTCAAAAATAAAACTCTTTGTTATTGAGATCAAATTCTTTTATAGATAATATTTATAAATATATCGTCAAAAAGTTATAATAGCATACAATACTGAAAATTATTATTATTTAAAAAAAAGATGTATATTGGAACGATTTTTCCGTCATCCCTTGTCAAATTTGGTTTTGTAACAAACCATTTTCGGCGATCTGCCATCTTCAGTGTTTGATTTCGTTCTGGCTTTGTGTCTATCCGTTGTCATGTATTTATAGTCTGGACGCTGTATGCGGTAATGTTAGTACTCGTGTATATGATTCGTGTGTTACGAATGTTTCCGAACAGGTACCTGTAATAAGGGTTGTTTTCACACTAGTTAATTCGCTTGTCGCTGCTAGGCAGGTACGTGTGTGTTTAAAGGTTGCTTACTGACGCTCGTTAGTCAGGTAGAAGTCGGTGATTTTCGTATTTTGATTGGGTTTGTGTGTTCGCTCGTTTTTGTTACTCGTTTGGTTATTGTACTTGCGGTATTGTTCGGTTTTTTGTAAATTAATTTCAGCGGTTCAAATATTGCGTCAGAGATGGTTTTTGTTTGTTCGTTTATTATTCTCCCGTCAAATGTCTTTAGTTTGTATATTTCCATGTTTTCCAGCACATTTAAACATACATATACCCAGCGAGCAAAATTTCCGTAAGCGCATCTGGAAATGAAAAAAAAATCTGGCAAAAACTGTATATTTTTCCGTTTTGAACTTTTTCCCACTAAAGTATGGGAATGAAACTTATGTCTGTAAAAGTACAAAAAACTTTCCTAAAACCGACGCATTCTATAATGATTTTTTGTGTTTTTTCACGTTTTCTGATACGATATTTTGGGATCCCGGTTTTTATCAGTATAGTTTCCGGACCGTTTTCGGATACGAAAAATTGCGAAACAACGAACCAACAGAAAATCAGTCCAGCAGTATAGTTTCCGGATACGGAAAATTGTGAAAAAACGAAACAACAGTAAATCCAGCCCAGCAGTATAATTTCCGGGCCGTTTTCGGATACGAAAAACGATGGATCGTTAAATCGTACGTTGCTCTGCTGGCTGGGTATAGATAAAAAATACATAATTTGGTTATTTAGTTATTTAGGCCTTCATCAAGGATGTCGGTTTAGAAGTGTCAGTCCCGGGATTCTGCTATGTGGAGAATCCCAACTCTGGAATTTTCCATATGACCGGGTCCCGGGACTGACTTTCCTAGTGTTGGTGGTATCACAACGGACCTTTAAAAACTGGCCTAAGTGTGCCTGTGCGGCAGCCACTTGAGCCTAGCACTCACCCTTTGGTCGTGATATTAACGATTATTACGATTAAGTGATTCTATAAAAAAAATTGTAAGGACACTATAGTGTACAATAGAGCGGGTAATTTTTCCATCAGGAGTATAGAAAAACGTAATCTACAGATGATTCTAATCAAAATTGCTGAATACACCATAGCTCTAAGTCCGATTTCGAGTCCCCCACTTTTGCAAAATTGATATTTTGCCATATGAATGTAGGGTTTGGCCAAAAAATCTTGAAATTTTTGTTTTCGTAACAGCTTTTTGTATTTAAGTTTCAAATGGATGAACCAAATCCTTCTACATCATCTGAATCCACATATAAATAATCTGAATTTACCGTCTAGTCCAGGGATGCGCTGGTTATTCCTTCAACCTACTGAGCGCTACAACAACAACGTCAAACTGTTTACAACAACATCTTTCCTGGAATCACAAAAAATTACTCGAAAGAATCTATTATATTAATAGGCTAACAAATTTTATATATAAATAATTGCCAAGCTTAAACCCATACTGAATATGCATAAATATTTATGAAATGCATATGGATTTGTTGGCATACCTCTAAGGCAGTGCACAATTATCTAATATATAACCAATCCTGCTTCATTTATCTGTAATAAGCGAATGAAACTTTCTCATGCCACTTGAATTGGTTATCTGACAATCAATTTGTACATAAAGCGATAGCCCAGTGGGAAGCATCGGGGGTAGTGGTCGAGCGGTTAATGGTTCAAGTACAGCTATCGGCCACATTTTTGTTTTTATTTTTTGTCATTGAAAATTGTTTTTATTTTTTCAATATATAAATATTTCTTATCTTGACTTTTTTAAAGATTTTATGTTTGTGATCTCTATTTTCGAGAAAAAAAAATTGCTGAATATTTTTATTTGACGGAAAGCATATGCATACATACCACCCATTATAGAAATGCGATAACCGCTTATTCAATTTGGGTTTTTTGTCTAATTTTTGATGATATAAGATCGAAGTTGCGAAATTTTTTCAAACACAGTAGTCTATTTATCGGACTTCGGTAGATTACTTCTATAAATTTTAGTGATTTTTACCGTTTGAGACAAAGTTGCTGATAGACTCCCGATTTAAAAAATAAAAATCGACAACATATTTAATATGTACTTAAATTTTGAACTAAATCAAGTGGTTAGCGGTCGTCTTAAATTTTGCTGAAGGCAACAACTGATTTCTATTCATATGTACATATGTATTAACTTTTAAAAGGGCAGATTTGCAACCTGAGCCCCAAACAAGTCTAGAACAAATTGAAAAGAAAAATTAATATATATTTTTTCTTTAAATCAAATAAATAATCCATATAAAGTGTCTTAAATATTGCTAAGTTATGGTTAAAGAAAAAAGCTAGAAAATCCTCAAACTTTTTTGGCCTAACCAGAATTTGTAATTTACCCCCTCTAAAAAGATTTAAAAACACGCCTGTATAATAAATTTCTATAAAGAGAACTCATTTTCTGCAAAATGAACCTTTCAATCTTTCACTCAACAAGCTCCTCCTTTTATTAGAGAAACTATTTTCATTCTCTCGCTCATTGCCCATACACTCATATTTCGAAGTTGGCTGAACTTCAAAGGAAACCACTCTTTATCTTCATTCTCTCCCTCATTAAACACGTCCTATTATGAGAGAGAAATTATTTTCATTCCCTCGCTCATTGAGTACTTTGGTCCATTATCTATTATAGTAATAGGCTAACAAATTTTACATATAAATTTTTGCCAAGCTTAAACCCATACTAAATATGCATAAATATTTATGAAATGCATATGGATTTGTTGGCATACCTCTAAAGCAGTGCACAATTATCTAATATATAACCAATACTGCTTCATTTCTCTGTAATAAGCGAATGAAAATTTCTCATGTAACTTGAATTGGTTATCTGACAATCAATTTGTAAATAAAGCGATAGCCCAGTTGCGGTTGATGGTTCAAGTACAGTTACAGCTATCGGCCAAAATTTTTTTCTTTTTTGTCATTGAAAATTTTTTTTATTTTTTATTTATTTTTATATTTCTAATCTTGACTTCTTAAAATTTTTATAAACAATATTTTTATGTTTGTGATTTCTATTTTCGAGAAAAAAAAATTTGGTGCGAATATTTTTAGTTTACGGAAAGCCATGTGAAATAATAATTTTAGATCATAAATATACATACATACCACCCATTATAGAAATGCTATAATCGCTTATACAATTTCTTTTTTTTTTTTTTGGTAAATATTTCAAAAAATTACCATTAATATAAGTCTGACTACTCTAATTTTTGAAGATTTAAGCTGCAATTTGCGAATTTTTTTCAAACATAGTGGTCTGTTTATTCAATTTCTGTAGATTATTTCGATAAATTTCACGATTTCTATCGATTGAGATAGAGTTGCTGATAAATTCCTTATTTAAAGTATAAAAATCGAAAACATATTTTATGGATACTTAAATTTTTAACTAAACCAAGTGATAAGCGGAAATCTTAAATTTTACTGAAGACAACAAATAATTTCTTTTCATATGTATAGATGTATTAACTTTTAAAAGGGCAGATTTGCAACCCGAGCCCCAAACAAGTCTAGACCAAATAGAATAGAATTTTTTTAAAAATCAATATACATTTTTTTTTCTTTAAATCAAAGGAAAAATCCATATAAAGTGTCTTTTAAATATTGCTAAGTTATGGTTAAAGAAAAAAGCTAGAAAACCCTCAAACTTTTTTTCACCTAACCAGAATTTGTAATTTACCCCCACTAAAATGTTTTAAAACAAGGCCGGCCACGCGTGCACATTGTGCACGTTTGAGTTTATACTCAAACACCAACGCTAACGATGTGCACGCACGAAGTTGTGCTTTCGGTGGTTCGTCGTTGTTTCACTCATGATACGGAGTAAGGAAAACAGTGAGCGCAAAAGAAAACGTACATAAATACTACTTTGCGTAATTTAATGAATAATTATTTCCCCTTTATTTTATTTTATTTCATTATTTTATTTTATTTTATTTTGTTTATTGTTTATTTTGTTTATTGTTCATTGTGCACTTTGAGTTCGTATTTTCACACCGACCTAACGATGTGGGAGCACGAAATTTAGCTTTCGCTTGTCAGTCGCTGTTCAACTATAAATGAAGCAAGACTATGTCGCATAACAATCAACAAGCAACAGTCATGACAAATGAAAATGCACAAACTTATTTTTGCGCATACAATAAAAATAATATGTTGCAATGCGTGCTATGCGGGCGAATTTTTACAACCAAAAGACTTTTTTCTTTGAAAAGACATTTTCAAAGCTTTCATGAAGGGATAGCTATTCTTTCTCAGACCGAAAAGTTAACTTTATTTGACCAAAAAAAAAGAAGCCTTTTTTCGGATACTGAAGTTGCACAAGAAAACTT
The DNA here is from genome assembly GCA_964058755.1 of Campiglossa producta. Lineage (NCBI taxonomy): Eukaryota > Metazoa > Arthropoda > Insecta > Diptera > Tephritidae > Campiglossa > Campiglossa producta. The sequence goes on along the minus strand of CAXKVI010000025.1, from coordinate 758,537 downwards.
AGCGATCACAAGTCGTGAAATTAAAAAGGCTTCTTTTGTTGTTGCTTTATATTTAGCGAACCAATGCCGTCCGTACGAAGACGGAGAGTTTTTTAAATCTTTAGCGAATAAGTTTTTTTCGAGTTTTGAAAGGGAAGGTGAGAAAATTTGCGAAATTGTAAATTCAGTACCCTTGTCTAGGCAAACTATTACCCGAAGAACTGAAAAAATTGGCGCCTTTATTTTGTTAAAATTAAAACAGCTTTTAGAAGACTCTGAGTTTTTTTCTTTGGCGTTGGATGAAAGTACCGATATCAACAATATTGGTAAACTGGTTATTTTTGTTAAGGTTGTAAATGAAAATTTTGAAACGAGTGAGCATTTACTATCAGTTGTTGGACTGCATGGCCGCATTAATGGACAAACTATTTTTGATGCCGTCAATGAACATGTTTTTTCAGTATGCAATCTAAATAAATTAAGCTGTATATGTACAGATGGTGCAAAAAATATGACCGGTAGGGACATGGGATTCATAGGACGCCTAAGACGTAACAACATTAATGCACCCGCATTTCACTGCATTATTCACCAGCAAGTCCTTTTCGCCAAAGAACTTAATAAAATACAGGCCATGGACACTGCAGTGAAAGTTATTAACAAAATAAAAGGCGGTCACCATGCACTAACTCACAGGCAATTTAAAGAGCTTCTCGAAGAACTTGGAACAGATCATGGGGACTTAACTATGTATACAGAAGTTCGTTGGTTGAGTCGTGGTAAAAGTTTGGAACGATTTTATAACTTGAGAGAAGAAATAGAGTGGTTTCTAGAACTAAACAATGAAACTGAGTTAGCAGATAAAATTAAAAGCATAGAATTTATCTCAGAACTTGCATTTTTATGCGATGTTACACAATTTTTAAATGAGCTAAATCTGGCTATACAAGGAAAAAATAAAATTATTTTTGAACTTTTGCTATGTATTGATCAGTGTGAGAGAAACTTGTCAATATTAGTTCCACAACTTCAAGGTGGTGATTGTTCTGGTCTACTTAGAACAACTGCAGTATTTGGCCAAATACAAAACCAACCTTTTCGAAATAAAAAGATCAGTGAATTTGCTGAAGTTACAGAGTCTATGTTAAAAAATTTGCAACGCAGATTCCAAGACTTCAAAGTTCTTGGAACCATAATTAAAACCCACAACGACCCAATAAACTGCGAAATTTCCCAATTGAGTCCAAGCCTTCGTGACGAAGTGCAGAGAATGCGTTTAGATTTTAATTTGCCGTTGGGAAGTGGGAAAATTTTTTGGAAAAACCTGAACAAAGAAAAATATCCAAATATTAGAAATGAAATTTTAAAACTATATAGTATGTTTTAGTTTTACTGAGTTAATTTGCGAAAATATTTGAATTATGTTTATTTTAAAATGAGAACTGTGAGAAGTTAAGCAAAAAAAAGTGAGCATCTAGTATATAATAGTTTTGAACCCAAAGAGTTACGCAATGAATGCAATTAATTTAAGAAAAAGATATGAAATAAAATAAGTTATTTTCTTTATAGAAAGAAGGAAAGATATTTTGAAGAAACGCCATAATACTTCGTTTATATTTTTTTATAAATACATTTATTCTTTTCCTTTTCTTTCTTTCCCGTCCTGCCCTCGCCTTTTCTTACCTGTCCTTTTATTTTATTTGAATTTATTTTATTTTATTTTATTTTATTTTATTTTATTTTATTTTATTTTATTTTATTTTATTTTATTTTATTTTATTTTATTTTATTTTATTTTATTTTATTTTATTTTATTTTATTTTATTTTATTTCATTCCATTTTATTTTATTTTATTTTATTTTATTTTATTTTCTTTCATTTCATTCCATTTTATTTTATTTTATTTTCTCTCATTTCATTCCATTTTATTTTATTTCATTTCATTTCATTCCATTTCAAAGCAAATAATAAAATATCCTTTTGATTTTATAGTTTCACAGTCCGCATTTTCTTTGCAGCCACTGTACGCAAAATCACTCAAAACTTACGCACACTTATGCAAATGTTTTAGTATTTGTTTGGCCGGCCCTGTTTTAAAACCACGCCATGTATAATACATTTTTTTTAAATACAACCCATACTTCTCTAAAATGAATGTGTAACTATTTTCGTTCTCTCGCTCATTAATATTCTTTAATATTACACGAACTCATATTTCCAAATTTCCACCCCTTCAAAATAAACGTCAAACCAATTTCATACTCATACATACTCATATCTATTTGCATACACATATCCATACTTGCGTAAACACTCCAATTCTCTCGCTCATTGAGTTCAAACAGTAGATTCGGCGTTGAACTCATATATGTATATTGAAATGTTACACTCCAAATAGATGGCGTCTAGCCAATTTGTTTCCGCATGAGAGTTGCCCCAATATGTGTTGTTATGTACCAAAGTATTAAAAAAAGTGACAATTTGTTTTTCTCATATCTCGCACGCTTTAGTAAGTTTAGTTTAAAAATAAAATTTTTAGGAAAGAAGCAATCAATGCTTTAACTTTCTGTATTGAAATTCATCAAGGAAAAAAAAAATAAAAAATTAGATTGAAATAGATACACCCATTGCCGTCAATTTTATATAATATGAAATTTTGCTTTTTTAAAAAAATAAAAATCAAACATCTTTTTCGTAGAATTCTATAATAAAAATGAGATAACAATGGTCGCCATATATTCCAAAGTATTAATAAACAAATGAAACAATAAAAATGTTATATTGTTGTGCCATTAAATCCTGAAAATCTTAAATTTTCAATTACATATATTTATAATAAAATGTAATTTAACTATACAATTTTTTGGGAAAACGTAATCAAAATTATATTTTTCCATAAAACTCTAATATGTATGTATATATCTAAATAGAGATTCAAAAGCCCAATAAAGCTTCACTTAATTGTAGAATTCCATATTAAAAAAATTTATTCAGGGAAAAATTCCGATGTAATAGATTAGTTTAAAATGAAATTCTACAAAGTTTTATGTTTTCATGACACCATTATTAAAATGTGAAATAGGGCAACCATGGTCAAACTTTTAATTTGAAAAAAATATGTCGCAATCAAAGTTGGCTTGCGTACCACCATACAAAAAAAAATGTTTCAAAAAAATAAAATAATAATTCAATATGGCTCCTGTTGTTGGAGTACCAAGCTTATTTTGAGAAATTTGTATATGTGTGTAAAATACCAGCAATGGAAATATTTTGATTCTCTCGCTCTTTGAGAGTTAGAGTAATAGCGTCAAACTCATATTTCGAAGTTGGCTGAACTTCAAAGGAAACCACTCTTTATCTTCATTCTCTCCCTCATTAAACACGTCCTATTATGAGAGAGAAATTATTTTCATTCCCTCGCTCATTGAGTACTTTGGTCCATTATCTATTATATTAATAGGCTAACAAATTTTACATATAAATATTTGCCAAACTTAAACCCATACTAAATATGCATAAATATTAATGAAATGCATATGGATTTGTTGGCATACCTCTAAGGCAGTGCACAATTATCTAATATATAACCAATCCTGCTTCATTTATCTGTAATAAGCGAATGAAAATTTCTCATACCACTTGAATTGGTTATCTGACAATCAATTTGTACATAAAGCGATAGCCCAGTGGGAATCGTCGGGGGTAGTGGTCGAGCGGTTAATGATTCAAGTAGAGCTATCGGCCAATTTTTATTTTTTATTTTTTCAATATATAAAAATTTCTTATCTTGACTTTTTTAAAATTTTTATGTTTGTGATATCTATTTTCGAGAAAAAAATTGCTGAATATTTTTAGTTGACGGAAAGCATATGCATACATACCACCCATTATAGAAATGCGATAACCGCTTATTCAATTTGGGTTTTTTTGTCTAATTTTTGATGATATAAGATCGAAGTTGCGAAATTTTTTCAAACACAGTAGTCTATTTATCGGACTTCGGTAGATTACTTCTATAAATTGTAGTGATTTCTACCGTTTGAGACAAAACGATTGCATAAATTAGTGGCTATTTGTTAAGCACAATCTCATCATCCGATTATTCAAGTGCAAATTAAAATCTCGAAATCCGAATATTTGCATGGCATTTGCCATAAATAACTTTGGAAAGAGCTGCTGTAATTTAATATTTTTATTATTAATAACAGCCACTATTTTTTAAATTCTTTGATGGCCTCATTTTGCCTATAGATGAGTTTTTAATGTATACATTTAAGTTGGTCGAGGTTCGGCCACGGGCCTAAAGGCAGCTAATGACAAAAAGTTGATCAGATGTTTGAATAAGTTCAACTATTTTAAATTGGTCGAATTTCGACCACGGGATATACTAGTATACATAATTTTGTTGAGGTTCGTCTACAGGTACAGTTTCGGATATTTCTTCATCACCCGAATCATCACTATCAGATGTGTGGATTTCATTTAAAAAATCTTTTGAGCCGAGTTCATATTTGAGAATTGAAGCAGAATTTCCTTTATACTAATTTTTTTATTTCTTAATTGTTGTAGACGGTCTTTAATAAATTTGTCACGATTTATAAATGCGCTTTTCCTTCTTCTTGTTAAAATTAATCCAGTAATGGATTTGTTGTACTCAACACACTTCACTTCATCTAAGCCGCAAAGCATGTCCAAAAATTTGTAAAAGTTTCCATGTTTCGGAACTGAGATATTTAATCGGCTATGAAAACTTTCGGCCATATTACTGGACTTATGCTGCAGCGGTAATTCTAGATATTTATACGACAAATGTGCGGTGCGAACACAAAAAAAGTCAGTGATGCGTTCATGTCCACTTTTTTGCCTTATTGCTCAAACGTGGGAAAAAAATTTGACTTATTTCTCAAAGTGATGCAATAACACAAATTTGTGTTATTTCACATTCAGTTGAGCAATAACACAAATTTGGTTTATTGCCGTTTGGGTTATTGCACCCGGAAAAATTCTCAAGTCAAGAATAAGTTCTTAACATTAGACCACAATTCTAGTATTTAGAACACAATTCTAGTATTCAGAACCAAGTTCTTACTTTTAGAACACACAATCTTATTTTTAGACTATCCGTTCTTAAATATATTCTATCCGTTCTATGATTTATACTGCGTTCTTAATTTTAGAACGCTACAAGATTTAAGTAAGAATTTAGGCATTTTGACGCCATAAACAACTTTTGTTTACTTCGTGCAGACGTTTTTATTTTCTCTGTGCCCGAAAAGCTATAGGATCAATAAATTTATCGAAATAAATAATAAAAAAGATGGAAAACTATTGTGTTTATTGAAATGACGCTACTAGTGATGAAAATCTGGTAAATAATTGGGTTCTCATTACCACGGGGCAAGCAGTTAACTCTGAGGAAAACACAAACCCATGTCAAGAGGCAACATGAGATGCAGAAAATTCTATTCAACCAGAATTAAATGAAACCACATTAAGTATAGTTGGAGAAGATAATTCCACTATCAAAGATGACAAAAGTCTTAAAACGCTGCTGAAAGAATTCCGACTGGATTGTATTTTTGAGAATTTAAAAGGTAACTAAGTATTCCTTATTCGCATATATGAAAAGTAGACTCTAACAAGTGTGTTTGAGCTGCAAAAATCACTTATAGATGATTACAATACATTCAAAAAGAGGATTTGAAAGAAGTAGTTCCACATCTTGACCTACGCATGGAGTTTCGTAAAAAGTTATTCGCTTGGAGAAAAAGAGGTAAATTGAACAATAGTTGTTAAATTTGTGTATATATGTGCCTATTAAAAATTAATAATTATGATTTTTTTAAGTTCGGAGTTGACGACGAAAAAATTTCGGTGCCATCAAAAGTAAATTGATTAATACGTCGCTCCCAACGAAGACTAACTCGGTTCAGTTAGCGTGGAAGGCTAACATGGTCCGTTCTCTGCGTCGAAGACTAACACACTTCAGTTTTCTGAGTCGAAGACTAACACACTTCGGTTTTCTGCGTCGAAGACTAACACACTTCGTTCTCTGCGTCGAAGACTGACACACTTCAGTTTTCTGCGTCGAAGACTAACACACTTCGGTCTCTGCGTCGAGAAATTCGCAAGTGTATGCAAACCCAAAGCAAACACGCTTTGAAAAGAGGATTGTAATGGGCTTGGGTTATGAGATTTGTATGAAATTTTCGAATGGTGTTTTGTTTGCTTCTAAACACGCTAGGATAACACAGTGTTTGCTTTTGGTGGAAAAAGCGTATAACTTTACAGAGTTATTACATTTGTTAAAAGGGTTGCCGGTACAAAAAGCAGAAAAAAAACAGAACATTTGCTTAAAAAAAGAACATTTCTGTTATTTTCCTTAGAAAAAAAAGGCAGAACAAGCTTCTTAAAAGCAGAACTGTTCTGCCAAAAACAGAACGGATGGTCACCGTATACATCAGTGACGATCTTTACCTAGCCCGCGGGCGCCCGACTTTTTTGCTCTCTCATAGATTCGCTCACATGTGCAAGTCAAGCGCTCTCTATACATTGTGGACAATTAAAGTGCTTTTGCGAAACACTTGATCAACGACTATTGACTGCTAATCATGAAAGTAGTTTTATTTTTTTTTAATATTTATTTACGTGTTTTAAATCATTTCAATTTCAAAAATGGACAAATCTGGTACAGAAATAAATTAAAGTTGAAAAGCTTGTAAAAAATTTCGGAAAATTCGCCAAGTTTTCGACAAAACTTCTGGCATGGAGTTTTACTAAAAGATACTAATCTTAACCCGTCAATAAAATTGCCTGATTTTTGGCAATTTTTTTCTACTTGTTCTCTACATTTTTTCATAATTTTTTTTACTTATAAATTTGTTTTGAAAAAATGCATTTCGTTGCCTTATTACTTTACTAATACCCTTTTAATTTTTTATTTATTTTTTTATATAGCAAATTTTTGTTAATTGGGTATTTGGAATTTTTTTGGGTGTAGTAAGAAGCTCTCTCATACTTCAACACAATCGCACAGTTTAGTCGCTGAGCTACATACGTATATGCGTATGTACTAGAGCGGGTCGATTTTTTTTTGCATCAGGGGCCCATGGCGATTATGGTTATTTGGATAATTTCAAGCATTTTTGCCAAAGAAACTATAGGTGTAACATGAATTTCGAGCTAGCAGTTTTTTCGATGAAATTTTTATACCTTTCATGAACATGAAATGGTATTATAACTTTGGTCCGATGTTTGTAAATATGAGAAGAAGAAGAGATAGACCCATCAATAAGTATACCGAAATGATCAGGATGACGAGATGAGTTGATTAGCCATGTCCGTCTGTCCGTCTGTCTGTTTGAACGCAAACTAGTCCCTCAATTTTTGAGATATCTGGCTGAAATTTTGTATGTGGCCACCATTTTGTAATATAGGAATCATTTGTCGGAACTGACAAGATCGGACCAGTATAACATATAGCCCCCATACAACCGATTGTTCAGATATAAGGTTTTTTGGCCAAAACTTCCGCAATTAAAAAGTTAGAAACGTAAAATTTCGCAACTCGAGTACTTTCTATTTATGTAGTGTATATAGTGAAAATCAACCAGATCGGGCAAATGTAACATATAGCCCCCATACAACCGATTGTTCAGATATAAGGTTTTTTGGCCAAAACTTCTGCAATTAAAAAGTTAGGAACGTAAAATTTTGCAACTCGAGTACTTTCTATTTATGTAGTGTATATAGTGAAAATCAACCAGATCGGGCAAATGTAACATATAGCCCCCATACAACCGATTGTTCAGATATAAGGTTTTTTGGCCAAAACTTCTGCAATTTAAAAGTTAGGAACGTAAAATTTTGCAACTCGAGTACTTTCTATTTATGTAGTGTATATAGTGAAAATCAACAAGATCGGGCAAATGTAACATATAGCCCCCATACAACCGATTGTTCAGATATAAGGTTTTTTGGCCAAAACTTCTGCAATTAAAAAGCTAGGAACGTAAAATTTTGCAACTCGAGTACTTTCTATTTATGTAGTGTATGTAGTGAAAATCAACCAGATCGGGCAAATGTAACATATAGCCCCCATACAACCGATTGTTCAGATATAAGGTTTTTTGGCCAAAGCTTCCGCAATTAAAAAGTTAGAAACGTTAAATTTTGCAACTCGAGTACTTTCTATTTATGTAGTGTATATAGTGAAAATCAACAAGATCGGGCAAATGTAACATATAGCCCCCATACAACCGATTGTTCAGATATAAGGTTTTTTGGCCAAAACTTCTGCAATTAAAAAGTTAGGAACGTAAAATTTTGCAACTCGAGTACTTTCTATTTATGTAGTGTATATAGTGAAAATCAACCAGATCGGGCAAATGTAACATATAGCCCCCATACAACCGATTGTTCATATATAAGGTTTTTTGGCCAAAACTTCTGCAATTAAAAAGTTAGGAACGTATAATTTTGCAACTCGAGTACTTTCTATTTATGTAGTGTATATAGGGAAAATCAACAAGATCGGACAAATGTAACATATAGCCCCCATACAACCGATTGTTCAGATATAAGGTTTTTTGGCCAAAACTTCTGCAATTAAAAAGTTAGGAACATAAAATTTTGCAACTTGAGTACTTTCAATTTATGTAGTGTGTAGAGGAAAATCAAGAAGATCGGGTAAATATAACATATATTTAGCCCCATACAACCGGATGTTCCGATATAAGGTTTTTTGGCCAATACTTCCGCATTTAAAAAGTTAGGAACGTAAAATATTTCACCTTTAGTACTTTCTACATATGTAATGTGTATAGTGTAAGTCAGCACAATTGAACACGTATAATATATAGCCTCCATACAATCGATTGTTCCGATAACTCGGATTCTATTATTTTGTAAGTTTTTTTTTAAATTATAACAAAGATGTGTAATGTGTATAGTAAATATAGTTAAATTGAAACAGGCTGTACTGGGGATCGAACAGTGAAATCGTGACGCTTATTCATGAAAGGTATATAGCCTTCGGCACAGCCGAAGACAACTTTCCTTACTTGTTTTTCTTCAAAAAGTGGTTCACTTGTTAAAAAAGCTGAGTTGAAAACTAACAAAAATCATTCTCTATGTGCATCTGGGGGTTTTTGGGGTCAAGGAATCCATTTCTGGTATTGCATTTTTCTTTTGACGTCCGTCAGAGGGCGCTTTCGCTCTTTTTTAGGGTTATAAATCCATTTTTTCGAAAATCGACCGTTTGTTCCAGAAATTTATGAAATTTGACTTTCTTTAACAGCAAATACAGCTACTAAACAGCTCAGCGTTAAAAATTAAGGAAATTGGAGGTGCATTCAAGCAAAACTTGTATCGATATTATATCGTTTATGAAAATTTCTTTTATTTTAATTTGTTTTAAGAATTTTACAAAACAAATTTTATTCATTCAAATTCAAATATCATTCTTTATGTGCATCTGAGGGTTTTTAGGGTCGAGAAATCCATTTCTGGTATTGCATTTTTCTTTTGACGTCCGTCAGAGGGCGCTTCCGTCCATTTTTTGGATTTTACACTTTGCTACAAAAAAAAAAAAGAATACATTTTTCAAGCGACCTAGTAGAGATTGTTCATCTGCTCTAGTTATACACCAAACACCCTTCAAAAGATTTGTAACCCCCCGAAATCAGGTTTTAAGGCCAAAAAAACCGTTTTTTCAGAGTTTTCGTTGAAAAAAAATCATTAAAAATCTAATTTGTGCTTTTGACTTTGAGCACCAAAGATTGAAAAATCCTAAGTTGACCCATTTAGAGTGCCGCAGTCGTGTTGAAAGGTAAGACCGACCCCCACTAACTTTGTAGGGCCGACCCCACATGCCAGTGGCACATCCCCTTAGACCCCTCCTGTGGGGGTCCCCATACAAAAATTCCAAAAAATCACCATTTTTGACACTTTACGTGAAAAAATCAGCAAAACGACTTTTTTTCTTTATGTAGTTCATTTCTACCACGCATTTATTAGCTTAATTCTCTTAAGCATTTAAAAAAACATAGCCATTTCACTGATTTTTTCATGAAAAGTGCCAAAAATCGTTATTTTTTTAAATGTTTGTATGGGAACCCCCAGGTAGGGTATTAGGGGCTGTGCCACTGGCATGGGTGGGTCGGCCCTTCAAAGTTAGTGAGGGGTCGGTCATACATTTGGACACGTTTGGGGCACTCTAAATGGGTCAACTTAGGATTTTTCAAACTTTGGCGCTCCAAGTCAAATGTAAAAAGTCGGGACATCGGAATTGGTTTTAGAGCAAACCTCGGCAGCCAGTGGGACAATTGTCCGAAAAACTGAGAAACAAATTTTTGGCCTCTCGAACAATAAAATTGTTGCTACGCTTGTGAGAGCGCTATGATCGCACTGACCAATCAATGGATGTCGTTTGTTATGCCCAGTCACTCACTTGCAGGCTACGACTCAACAACATACAGATCCGCTCTTCCGCTAATACTTCCTTACTTTCTTTTCTGCCGGGCCTTGTTTTAGAGGCATGCTTCCTTCGGCAAAGAATCTTATTTTGATCCCTAAAATACGATTTTCCTTGTCCCTTGGTTGATTTTTAAATCGACCCTCCTAATTGCACACAGTACTTCTGAAGGGCGCTTGAGACCTAAAATCTTAGTTTTTGGTTTATGCTGGATACCTTGAAAACTTGAAGTCCTTTCCAAATTAAGTTGTAGTTGCCTCTCGATGATATATAACCAAACAATATCATTTATTGAAGTTTTATTTGTGGATTGAATCCAATGTATATATTTATACGTCAATTTTGTAATTATAGGTATTAGAAAGAAGTGAATGCAAAATTTTATCATTTATTGTCAGTTAGTGCCAAAAAAATGACGTCAAAACCGGCAACCCGGATGAAATTTCCAAAAATTTAAATTTCTGGTTAAAAACCATATCATACTTTTTTCAAAAATATAAAACACTATGTGTTTCGAAACTGTCAACAATTCTCCACCCAAAACCGTTGAGAATTTTGAAATCGGTTGAAAATTGGTTTTTTAATGAATTTTTGTTTACGAAGAAACTGAAAAAACGGGTTTTTGGCCTTAAAACCAGATTTGGGGGGTGTTACAAATCTTTTGAAGGGTGTTTCGTGTATAACTAGAGCAGATGAACAATCTCTACTGGGTCGCTTGAAAAGTGTATTCAATTTTTTTTTTGTTTCTTGTAGCAAAGAGTAATTCATCAAGAACGCAGAATCAGGGTGTTAGTCTACTTAAAAAAAGAAATTGGTTTATGCTGGATATCTTGAAAACTTGAAGTCCTTTCCAAAAAAAATAAAATTGGCATAATTAAGTTGTAGTTGCATCTCGATGATATATAACCAAACAATATCATTTATTGTCAGTTAGTGCCAAAAAAATGACGTCAAAACCGGAAACCCGGATGAAATTTCCAAAAATTTAAATTTCTGGTTTAAAAACCATATCATACTTTTTCAAAAAAATAAAACACTATATGTTTCGAAACTGTCAACAATTCTCTACCCAAAACCTTTGAGAATTTTGAAATCGGTTGAAAATTGGTTTTTTAATGAATTTTTGTTTACGAAGAAACTAAAAAAACGGGTTTTTGGCCTTAAAACCAGATTTTGGGGGTGTTACAAATCTTTTGAAGGGTGTTTCGTGTATAACTACAGCAGCTGAACAATCTCTACGAGGTCGCTTGAAAAGGGTATTCAATTTTTTTTTTTGTTTCTTGTAGCAAAGAGTAGATAATTCATCAAGAACGCAGAATCAGGGTGTTAGTCTACTTAAAAAAAGAAATTGCATTATAGGAAAGTCAAATTTCATAGGTTTTCGGAACATTGTTGTTGATTTTCGGAAAACCTACTGAGCGCTACAACAACAACGTCAAACTTTCTACAACAACATCTTTCCTGGAATCACAAAAAATTACTCGAAAGAATTATTATTAAACTAAGCAAAAAAAAAAAACGGTCGGCGAAACTATTATGCAGCGCAATTAAAAAATATAAAAACAAGTACAAATGAATGTACGTATGTGCGTATATAGGTATGTAGCTACACCAGTACGGTGACCATAATTTTTTTCTGAAAAAACATAACTCTTTTTTACTCAAAGCTTGTCCTCACGTGGAAATTTCGCTACTCGCTTATAAACTATTTGACGTTACACTTTCAATGATTGGAATGAAAAAGTGTTCCTGATTTGCATGACGTAATCATCTTTTTGCAGTAAAAAATGTTGTCAACGTCTGTAAAACATTGAAATTGTAATCTCAAATAATTTCAACTAAACTGCATCAATTATAAGTCAGTAATTTTTGTGAATAGTATTTCTTGATGGTGAGAGACATTTCCCTTGTTAATATAAAACCTAGAGTAACTGGTTTGTTTGTGCTAAGAAAGTTCAACTATGATTTTGCGTCTATCTCGGCTGGTATGTAAACTCTAACCCTCATATTCATAAAAAATAAAATTCGTTTATATTTTGATTAATTCGTCGCTCCCAACGAAGACTAACTCGGTTCAGTTAGCGTAGAAGGCTAACATGGTCCGTTCTCTGCGTCGAAGACTAACACACTTCAGTTTTCTGAGTCGAAGACTAACACACTTCGGTTTTCTGCGTCGAAGACTAACACACTTCGTTCTCTGCGTCGAAGACTGACACACTTCAGTTTTCTGCGTCGAAGACTAACACACTTCGGTCTCTGCGTCGAGAAATTCGCAAGTGTATGCAAACCCAAAGCAAACACGCTTTGAAAAGAGGATTGTAATGGGCTTGGGTTATGAGATTTGTATGAAATTTTCGAATGGTGTTTTGTTTGCTTCTAAACACGCTAGGATAACACAGTGTTTGCTTTTGGTGGAAAAAGCGTATAACTTTACAGAGTTATTACATTTGTTAAAAGGGTTGCCGGTACAAAAAGCAGAACAAAAACAGAACATTTGCTTAAAAAAAGAACATTTCTGTTATTTTCCTTAGAAAAAAAAAGGCAGAACAAGCTTCTTAAAAGCAGAACTGTTCTGCCAAAAACAGAACGGATGGTCACCGTATACATCAGTGACGATCTTTACCTAGCCCGCGGGCGCCCGACTTTTTTGCTCTCTCATAGATTCGCTCACATGTGCAAGTCAAGCGCTCTCTATACATTGTGGACAATTAAAGTGCTTTTGCGAAACACTTGATCAACGACTATTGACTGCTACTCATGAAAGTAGTTTTATTTTTTTTAAATATTTATTTACGTGTTTTAAATCATTTCAATTTCAAAAATGGACAAATCTGGTACAGAAATAAATTAAAGTTGAAAAGCTTGTAAAAAATTTCGGAAAATTCGCCAAGTTTTCGACAAAACTTCTGGCATGGAGTTTTTAGACTTTTCTCGAGTACGCAGTTTTGTAGCTCGTTGAATTTTACTAAAAGATACTAATCTTAAGCCGTCAATAAAATTGCCTGATTTTTGGCAATTTTTTTCTACTTGTTCTCTACATTTTTTTCATAATTTTTTTTACTTATAAATTTGTTTTGAAAAAATGCATTTCGTTGCCTTATTACTTTACTAATACCCTTTTAATTTTTTATTTATTTTTTTATATAGCAAATTTTTGTTAATTGGGTATTTGGAATTTTTTTGGGTGTAGTAAGAAGCTCTCTCATACTTCAACACAATCGCACAGTTTAGTCGCTGAGCTACATACGTATATGCGTATGTACTAGCGCGGGTCGATTTTTTTTGCATCAGGGGCCCATGGCGATTATGGTTATTTGGATAATTTCAAGCATTTTTGCCAAAGAAACTATAGGTGTAACCTGAATTTCGAGCTAGCAGTTTTTTCGATGAAATTTTTATACCTTTCATGAACATGAAATGGTATTATAACTTTGGTCCGATGTTTGTAAATATGAGAAGAAGAAGAGATAGACCCATCAATAAGTATACCGAAATGATCAGGATGACGAGATGAGTTGATTAGCCATGTCCGTCTGTCCGTCTGTCCGTCTGTCTGTTTGAACGCAAACTAGTCCCTCAATTTTTGAGATATCTGGCTGAAATTTTGTATGTGGCCACCATTTTGTAATATAGGAATCATTTGTCGGAACTGACAAGATCGGACCAGTATAACATATAGCCCCCATACAACCGATTGTTCAGATATAAGGTTTTTTGGCCAAAACTTCCGCAATTAAAAAGTTAGAAACGTAAAATTTCGCAACTCGAGTACTTTCTATTTATGTAGTGTATATAGTGAAAATCAACCAGATCGGGCAAATGTAACATATAGCCCCCATACAACCGATTGTTCAGATATAAGGTGTTTTGGCCAAAACTTCTGCAATTAAAAAGTTAGGAACGTAAAATTTTGCAAGTCGAGTACTTTCTATTTATGTAGTGTATATAGTGAAAATCAACCAGATCGGGCAAATGTAACATATAGCCCCCATACAACCGATTGTTCAGATATAAGGTTTTTTGGCCAAAACTTCCGCAATTAAAAAGTTAGAAACGTAAAATTTTGCAACTCGAGTACTTTCTATTTATGTAGTGTATATAGTGAAAATCAACAAGATCGGGCAAATGTAACATATAGCCCCCATACAACCGATTGTTCAGATATAAGGTTTTTTGGCCAAAACTTCTGCAATTAAAAAGTTAGGAACGTAAAATTTTGCAACTCGAGTACTTTCTATTTATGTAGTGTATATAGTGAAAATCAACCAGATCGGGCAAATGTAACATATAGCCCCCATACAACCGATTGTTCAGATATAAGGTTTTTTGGCCAAAACTTCTGCAATTAAAAAGTTAGGAACGTATAATTTTGCAACTCGAGTACTTTCTATTTATGTAGTGTATATAGGGAAAATCAACAAGATCGGACAAATGTAACATATAGCCCCCATACAACCGATTGTTCAGATATAAGGTTTTTTGGCCAAAACTTCTGCAATTAAAAAGTTAGGAACATAAAATTTTGCAACTTGAGTACTTTCAATTTATGTAGTGTGTAGAGGAAAATCAAGAAGATCGGGTAAATATAACATATATTTAGCCCCATACAACCGGATGTTCCGATATAAGGTTTTTTGGCCAATACTTCCGCATTTAAAAAGTTAGGAACGTAAAATATTTCACCTTTAGTACTTTCTACATATGTAATGTGTATAGTGTAAGTCAGCACAATTGAACACGTATAATATATAGCCTCCATACAATCGATTGTTCCGATAACTCGGATCCTAATATTTTGTAAGTTTTTTTTTAAATTATAACAAAGATGTGTAATGTGTATAGTAAATATAGTTAAATTGAAACAGGCTGTACTGGGGATCGAACAGTGAAAATCGTGACGCTTATTCATGAAAGGTATATAGCCTTCGGCACAGCCGAAGACAACTTTCCTTACTTGTTTTTCTTCAAAAAGTGGTTCACTTGTTAAAAAAGCTGAGTTGAAAACTAACAAAAATCATTCTCTATGTGCATCTGGGGGTTTTTGGGGTCAAGGAATCCATTTCTGGTATTGCATTTTTCTTTTGACGTCCGTCAGAGGGCGCTTTCGCTCTTTTTTAGGGTTATAAATCCATTTTTTCGAAAATCGACCGTTTGTTCCAGAAATTTATGAAATTTGACTTTCTTTAACAGCAAATACAGCTACTAAACAGCTCAGCGTTAAAAATTAAGGAAATTGGAGGTGCATTCAAGCAAAGCTTGTATCGATATTATATCGTTTATGAAAATTTCTTTTATTTTAATTTGTTTTAAGAATTTTACAAAACAAATTTTATTCATTCAAATTCAAATATCATTCTTTATGTGCATCTGAGGGTTTTTAGGGTCGAGAAATCCATTTCTGGTATTGCATTTTTCTTTTGACGTCCGTCAGAGGGCGCTTCCGTCCATTTTTTGGATTTTACACTTTGCTACAAAAAAAAAAAAAGAATACATTTTTCAAGCGACCTAGTAGAGATTGTTCATCTGCTCTAGTTATACACCAAACACCCTTCAAAAGATTTGTAACCCCCCGAAATCAGGTTTTAAGGCCAAAAAACCGTTTTTTCAGAGTTTTCGTTGAAAAAAAATCATTAAAAATCTAATTTGTGCTTTTGACTTTGAGCACCAAAGATTGAAAAATCCTAAGTTGACCCATTTAGAGTGCCGCAGTCGTGTTGAAAGGTAAGACCGACCCCCACTAACTTTGTAGGGCCGACCCCCATGCCAGTGGCACATCCCCTTAGACCCCACCTGTGGGGGTCCCCATACAAAAATTCCAAAAAATCACCATTTTTGGCACTTTACGTGAAAAAATCAGCAAAACGACTTTTTTTCTTTATGTAGTTCATTTCTACCACGCTTTTATTAGCTTCATTCTCTTAAGCATTTAAAAAAACATAGCCATTTCACTGATTTTTTCATGAAAAGTGCCAAAAATCGTTATTTTTTTAAATGTTTGTATGGGAACCCCCAGGTAGGGTATTAGGGGCTGTGCCACTGGCATGGGTGGGTCGGCCCTTCAAAGTTAGTGAGGGGTCGGTCATACATTTGGACACGTTTGGGGCACTCTAAATGGGTCAACTTAGGATTTTTCAAACTTTGGCGCTCCAAGTCAAATGTAAAAAGTCGGGACATCGGAATTGGTTTTAGAGCAAACCTCGGCAGCCAGTGGGACAATTGTCCGAAAAACTGAGAAACAAATTTTTGGTCTCTCGAACAATAAAATTGTTGCTACGCTTGTGAGAGCGCTATGATCGCACTGATCAATCAATGGATGTCGTTTGTTATGCCCAGTCACTCACTTGCAGGCTACGACTCAACAACATACAGATCCGCTCTTCCGCTAATACTTCCTTACTTTCTTTTCTGCCGGGCCTTGTTTTAGAGGCATGCTTCCTTCGGCAAAGAATCTTATTTTGATCCCTAAAATACGATTTTCCTTGTCCCTTGGTTGATTTTTAAATCGACCCTCCTAATTGCACACAGTACTTCTGAAGGGCGCTTGAGACCTAAAATCTTAGTTTTTGGTTTATGCTGGATACCTTGAAAACTTGAAGTCCTTTCCAAAAAAAATAAAATTGGCATAATTAAGTTGTAGTTGCCTCTCGATGATATATAACCAAACAATATCATTTATTGAAGTTTTATTTGTGGATTGAATCCAATGTATATATTTATACGTCAATTTTGTAATTATAGGTATTAGAAAGAAGGATGAAATTTCCAAAAATTTTAATTTCTGGTTAAAAACCATATCATACTTTTTTCAAAAATATAAAACACTATGTGTTTCGAAACTGTCAACAATTCTCCACCCAAAACCGTTGAGAATTTTGAAATCGGTTGAAAATTGGTTTTTTAATGAATTTTTGTTTACGAAGAAACTGAAAAACGGGTTTTTGGCCTTAAAACCAGATTTGGGGGGTGTTACAAATCTTTTGAAGGGTGTTTCGTGTATAACTAGAGCAGATGAACAATCTCTACTGGGTCGCTTGAAAAGTGTATTCAATTTTTTTTTTGTTTCTTGTAGCAAAGAGTAATTCATCAAGAACGCAGAATCAGGGTGTTAGTCTACTTAAAAAAATAAATTGGTTTATGCTGGATATCTTGAAAACTTGAAGTCCTTTCCAAAAAAAATAAAATTGGCATAATTAAGTTGTAGTTGCATCTCGATGATATATAACCAAACAATATCATTTATTGTCAGTTAGTGCCAAAAAAATGACGTCAAAACCGGAAACCCGGATGAAATTTCCAAAAATTTAAATTTCTGGTTTAAAAACCATATCATACTTTTTTCAAAAAAATAAAACACTATATGTTTCGAAACTGTCAACAATTCTCTACCCAAAACCTTTGAGAATTTTGAAATCGGTTGAAAATTGGTTTTTTAATGAATTTTTGTTTACGAAGAAACTAAAAAAACGGGTTTTTGGCCTTAAAACCAGATTTTGGGGGTGTTACAAATCTTTTGAAGGGTGTTTCGTGTATAACTACAGCAGCTGAACAATCTCTACGAGGTCGCTTGAAAAGGGTATTCAATTTTTTTTTTGTTTCTTGTAGCAAAGAGTAGATAATTCATCAAGAACGCAGAATCAGGGTGTTAGTCTACTTAAAAAAAGAAATTGCATTATAGGAAAGTCAAATTTCATAGGTTTTCGGAACATTGTTGTTGATTTTCGGAAAACCTACTGAGCGCTACAACAACAACGTCAAACTTTCTACAACAACATCTTTCCTGGAATCACAAAAAATTACTCGAAAGAATTATTATTAAACTAAGCAAAAAAAAAAAACGGTCGCCGAAACTATTATGCAGCGCAATTAAAAAATATAAAAACAAATACAAATGAATGTACGTATGTGCGTATATAGGTATGTAGCTACACCAGTACGGTGACCATAATTTTTTTCTGAAAAAACATAACTCTTTTTTACTCAAAGCTTGTCCTCACGTGGAAATTTCGCTACTCGCTTATAAACTATTTGACGTTACACTTTCAATGATTGGAATAAAAAAGTGTTCCTGATTTGCATGACGTAATCATCTTTTTGCAGTAAAAAATGTTGTCAACGTCTGTAAAACATTGAAATTGTAATCTCAAATAATTTCAACTAAACTGCATCAATTATAAGTCAGTAATTTTTGTGAATAGTATTTCTTGATGGTGAGAGACATTTCCCTTGTTAATATAAAACCTAGAGTAACTGGTTTGTTTGTGCTAAGAAAGTTCAACTATGATTTTGCGTCTATCTCGGCTGGTATGTAAACTCTAACCCTCATATTCATAAAAAATAAAATTCGTTTATATTTTGATTAATTCGTCGCTCCCAACGAAGACTAACTCGGTTCAGTTAGCGTGGAAGGCTAACATGGTCCGTTCTCTGCGTCGAAGACTAACACACTTCAGTTTTCTGAGTCGAAGACTAACACACTTCGGTTTTCTGCGTCGAAGACTAACACACTTCGTTCTCTGCGTCGAAGACTGACACACTTCAGTTTTCTGCGTCGAAGACTAACACACTTCGGTCTCTGCGTCGAGAAATTCGCAAGTGTATGCAAACCCAAAGCAAACACGCTTTGAAAAGAGGATTGTAATGGGCTTGGGTTATGAGATTTGTATGAAATTTTCGAATGGTGTTTTGTTTGCTTCTAAACACGCTAGGATAAAGCGTTCAGCAGAATCAATCCGGCACGTACGTCACGTACGTCGAAATAACTGACAGCAAAGTAGACTGCGGGTGTTTGTATGAGTAACGCCAGATACGACGGATACGTCAAAGTAGAAATTGCTCTGAAATTGACGTACGTGACGCAACTGACGTATTGGCGGACTGATTCTGCCGAAAGCTTAACACAGTGTTTGCTTTTGGTGGAAAAAGCGTATAACTTTACAGAGTTATTACATTTGTTAAAAGGGTTGCCGGTACAAAAAGCAGAACAAAAACAGAACATTTGCTTAAAAAAAGAACATTTCTGTTATTTTCCTTAGAAAAAAAAGGCAGAACAAGCTTCTTAAAAGCAGAACTGTTCTGCTAAAAACAGAACGGATGGTCACCGTATACATCAGTGACGATCTTTACCTAGCCCGCGGGCGCCCGACTTTTTTGCTCTCTCATAGATTCGCTCACATGTGCAAGTCAAGCGCTCTCTATACATTGTGGACAATTAAAGTGCTTTTGCGAAACACTTGATCAACGACTATTGACTGCTACTCATGAAAGTAGTTTTATTTTTTTTAAATATTTATTTACGTGTTTTAAATCATTTCAATTTCAAAAATGGACAAATCTGGTACAGAAATAAATTAAAGTTGAAAAGCTTGTAAAAAATTTCGGAAAATTCGCCAAGTTTTCGACAAAACTTCTGGCATGGAGTTTTTAGACTTTTCTCGAGTACGCAGTTTTGTAGCTCGTTGAATTTTACTAAAAGATACTAATCTTAAGCCGTCAATAAAATTGCCTGATTTTTGGCAATTTTTTTCTACTTGTTCTCTACATTTTTTTCATAATTTTTTTTACTTATAAATTTGTTTTGAAAAAATGCATTTCGTTGCCTTATTACTTTACTAATACCCTTTTAATTTTTTATTTATTTTTTTATATAGCAAATTTTTGTTAATTGGGTATTTGGAATTTTTTTGGGTGTAGTAAGAAGCTCTCTCATACTTCAACACAATCGCACAGTTTAGTCGCTGAGCTACATACGTATATGCGTATGTACTAGAGCGGGTCGATTTTTTTTGCATCGGGGGCCCATGGCGATTATGGTTATTTGGATAATTTCAAGCATTTTTGCCAAAGAAACTATAGGTGTAACATGAATTTCGAGCTAGCAGTTTTTTCGATGAAATTTTTTTTCTTCAAAAAGTGGTTCACTTGTTAAAAAAGCTGAGTTGAAAACTAACAAAAATCATTCTCTATGTGCATCTGGGGGTTTTTGGGGTCAAGGAATCCATTTCTGGTATTGCATTTTTCTTTTGACGTCCGTCAGAGGGCGCTTTCGCTCTTTTTTAGGGTTATAAATCCATTTTTTCGAAAATCGACCGTTTGTTCCAGAAATTTATGAAATTTGACTTTCTTTAACAGCAAATACAGCTACTAAACAGCTCAGCGTTAAAATTTAAGGAAATTGGAGGTGCATTCAAGCAAAACTTGTATCGATATTATATCGTTTATGAAAATTTCTTTTATTTTAATTTGTTTTAAGAATTTTACAAAACAAATTTTATTCATTCAAATTCAAATATCATTCTTTATGTGCATCTGAGGGTTTTTAGGGTCGAGAAATCCATTTCTGGTATTGCATTTTTCTTTTGACGTCCGTCAGAGGGCGCTTCCGTCCATTTTTTGGATTTTACACTTTGCTACAAAAAAAAAAAAAGAATACATTTTTCAAGCGACCTAGTAGAGATTGTTCATCTGCTCTAGTTATACACCAAACACCCTTCAAAAGATTTGTAACCCCCCGAAATCAGGTTTTAAGGCCAAAAAACCGTTTTTTCAGAGTTTTCGTTGAAAAAAAATCATTAAAAATCTAATTTGTGCTTTTGACTTTGAGCACCAAAGATTGAAAAATCCTAAGTTGACCCATTTAGAGTGCCGCAGTCGTGTTGAAAGGTAAGACCGACCCCCACTAACTTTGTAGGGCCGACCCCCCATGCCAGTGGCACATCCCCTTAGACCCCACCTGTGGGGGTCCCCATACAAAAATTCCAAAAAATCACCATTTTTGGCACTTTACGTGAAAAAATCAGCAAAACGACTTTTTTTCTTTATGTAGTTCATTTTTACCACGCTTTTATTAGCTTCATTCTCTTAAGCATTTAAAAAAACATAGCCATTTCACTGATTTTTTCATGAAAAGTGCCAAAAATCGTTATTTTTTTAAATGTTTGTATGGGAACCCCCAGGTAGGGTATTAGGGGCTGTGCCACTGGCATGGGTGGGTCGGCCCTTCAAAGTTAGTGAGGGGTCGGTCATACATTTGGACACGTTTGGGGCACTCTAAATGGGTCAACTTAGGATTTTTCAAACTTTGGCGCTCCAAGTCAAATGAAAAAAGTCGGGACATCGGAATTGGTTTTAGAGCAAACCTCGGCAGCCAGTGGGACAATTGTCCGAAAAACTGAGAAACAAATTTTTGGCCTCTCGAACAATAAAATTGTTGCTACGCTTGTGAGAGCGCTATGATCGCACTGACCAATCAATGGATGTCGTTTGTTATGCCCAGTCACTCACTTGCAGGCTACGACTCAACAACATACAGATCCGCTCTTCCGCTAATACTTCCTCACTTTCTTTTCTGCCGGGCCTTGTTTTAGAGGCATGCTTCCTTCGGCAAAGAATCTTATTTTGATCCCTAAAATACGATTTTCCTTGTCCCTTGGTTGATTTTTAAATCGACCCTCCTAATTGCACACAGTACTTCTGAAGGGCGCTTGAGACCTAAAATCTTAGTTTTTGGTTTATGCTGGATACCTTGAAAACTTGAAGTCCTTTCCAAAAAAAATAAAATTGGCATAATTAAGTTGTAGTTGCCTCTCGATGATATATAACCAAACAATATCATTTATTGAAGTTTTATTTGTGGATTGAATCCAATGTATATATTTATACGTCAATTTTGTAATTATAGGTATTAGAAAGAAGTGAATGCAAAATTTTATCATTTATTGTCAGTTAGTGCCAAAAAAATGACGTCAAAACCGGCAACCCGGATGAAATTTCCAAAAATTTTAATTTCTGGTTAAAAACCATATCATACTTTTTTCAAAAATATAAAACACTATGTGTTTCGAAACTGTCAACAATTCTCCACCCAAAACCGTTGAGAATTTTGAAATCGGTTGAAAATTGGTTTTTAATGAATTTTTGTTTACGAAGAAACTGAAAAAACGGGTTTTTGGCCTTAAAACCAGATTTGGGGGGTGTTACAAATCTTTTGAAGGGTGTTTCGTGTATAACTAGAGCAGATGAACAATCTCTACTTGGTCGCTTGAAAAGTGTATTCAATTTTTTTTTTGTTTCTTGTAGCAAAGAGTAATTCATCAAGAACGCAGAATCAGGGTGTTAGTCTACTTAAAAAAAGAAATTGGTTTATGCTGGATATCTTGAAAACTTGAAGTCCTTTCCAAAAAAAATAAAATTGGCATAATTAAGTTGTAGTTGCATCTCGATGATATATAACCAAACAATACCATTTATTGTCAGTTAGTGCCAAAAAAATGACGTCAAAACCGGAAACCCGGATGAAATTTCCAAAAATTTAAATTTCTGGTTTAAAAACCATATCATACTTTTTTCAAAAAAATAAAACACTATATGTTTCGAAACTGTCAACAATTCTCTACCTAAAACCTTTGAGAATTTTGAAATCGGTTGAAAATTGGTTTTTTAATGAATTTTTGTTTACGAAGAAACTAAAAAAACGGGTTTTTGGCCTTAAAACCAGATTTTGGGGGTGTTACAAATCTTTTGAAGGGTGTTTCGTGTATAACTACAGCAGCTGAACAATCTCTACGAGGTCGCTTGAAAAGGGTATTCAATTTTTTTTTGTTTCTTGTAGCAAAGAGTAGATAATTCATCAAGAACGCAGAATCAGGGTGTTAGTCTACTTAAAAAAAGAAATTGCATTATAGGAAAGTCAAATTTCATAGGTTTTCGGAACATTGTTGTTGATTTTCGGAAAACCTACTGAGTGCTACAACAACAACGTCAAACTTTCTACAACAACATCTTTCCTGGAATCACAAAAAATTACTCGAAAGAATTATTATTAAACTAAGCAAAAAAAAAAAACGGTCGCCGAAACTATTATGCAGCGCAATTAAAAAATATAAAAACAAATACAAATGAATGTACGTATGTGCGTATATAGGTATGTAGCTACACCAGTACGGTGACCATAATTTTTTTCTGAAAAAACATAACTCTTTTTTACTCAAAGCTTGGTATTGTCCTCACGTGGAAATTTCGCTACTCGCTTATAAACTATTTGACGTTACACTTTCAATGATTGGAATAAAAAAGTGTTCCTGATTTGCATGACGTAATCATCTTTTTGCAGTAAAAAATGTTGTCAACGTCTGTAAAACATTGAAATTGTAATCTCAAATAATTTCAACCAAACTGCATCAATTAAAAGTCAGTAATTTTTGTGAATAGTATTTCTTGATGGTGAGAGACATTTCCCTTGTTAATATAAAACCTAGAGTAAATGGTTTGTTTGTGCTAAGAAAGTTCAACTATGATTTTGCGTCTATCTCGGCTGGTATGTAAACTCTAACCCTCATATTCATAAAAAATAAAATTCGTTTATATTTTGATTAATTCGTCGCTCCCAACGAAGACTAACTCGGTTCAGTTAGCGTGGAAGGCTAACATGGTCCGTTCTCTGCGTCGAAGACTAACACACTTCAGTTTTCTGAGTCGAAGACTAACACACTTCGGTTTTCTGCGTCGAAGACTAACACACTTCGTTCTCTGCGTCGAAGACTGACACACTTCAGTTTTCTGCGTCGAAGACTAACACACTTCGGTCTCTGCGTCGAGAAATTCGCAAGTGTATGCAAACCCAAAGCAAACACGCTTTGAAAAGAGGATTGTAATGGGCTTGGGTTATGAGATTTGTATGAAATTTTCGAATGGTGTTTTGTTTGCTTCTAAATACGCTAGGATAACACAGTGTTTGCTTTTGGTGGAAACAGCGTATAACTTTACAGAGTTATTACATTTGTTAAAAGGGTTGCCGGTACAAAAAGCAGAACAAAAACAGAACATTTGCTTAAAAAAAGAGCATTTCTGTTATTTTCCTTAGAAAAAAAGGCAGAACAAGCTTCTTAAAAGCAGAACTGTTCTGCCAAAAACAGAACGGATGGTCACCGTATACATCAGTGACGATCTTTACCTAGCCCGCGGGCGCCCGACTTTTTTGCTCTCTCATAGATTCGCTCACATGTGCAAGTCAAGCGCTCTCTATACATTGTGGACAATTAAAGTGCTTTTGCGAAACACTTCATCAACGACTATTGACTGCTACTCATGAAAGTAGTTTTATTTTTTTTTTAATATTTATTTACGTGTTTTAAATCATTTCAATTTCAAAAATGGACAAATCTGGTACAGAAATAAATTAAAGTTGAAAAGCTTGTACAAAATTTGGGAAAATTCGCCAAGTTTTCGACAAAACTTCTGGCATGGAGTTTTTAGACTTTTCTGGAGTACGCAGTTTTGTAGCTCGTTGAATTTTACTAAAAGATACTAATCTTAAGCCGTTAATAAAATTGCCTGATTTTTGGCAATTTTTTTCTACTTGTTCTCTACATTTTTTTCATAATTTTTTTTTACTTATAAATTTGTTTTGAAAAAATGCATTTCGTTGCCTTATTACTTTACTAATACCCTTTTAATTTTTTATTTATTTTTTTATATAGCAAATTTTTGTTAATTGGGTATTTGGAATTTTTTTGGGTGTAGTAAGAAGCTCTCTCATACTTCAACACAATCGCACAGTTTAGTCGCTGAGCTACATACGTATATGCGTATGTACTAGAGCGGGTCGATTTTTTTTGCATCAGGGGCCCATGGCGATTATGGTTATTTGGATCATTTCAAGCATTTTTGTCAAAAATTTGTGAAAATACCGAGCTTTGAGGTGTCTGGCTGAAGTTTTTGCCATGGGACGAAGTCTAGAAATGATTGAAATTACTTAAACGTAGTGTCCTACGAAACATGTGAAAAGATCCGTCATTTAAAAACAGTAAAAGTGGGACAAACAAGAGAAAGCAAATTAATAGGAAAATAAAAGTTCCCGAACCTTGAGGTGTTTGGCTGAAGTTTTTGCCATGGGATGATGTCTAGAAATGCTTGATTCTACTTAAGGATAGCATTTTACGACACATGTGTGAAGATCTGCTATTTAAAAGTAGCCAAAGTTTGTCAAACCCGCTTAAACATGTGAAAGCGCAGTGAAAAGTAGTGAAATTTCCCGAGTTTTGAGGTGTAAGGCTGAAGTATTTGCCATGGGACGAAGTCTAAAAATGCCTGATACTACTTGAGGGTAGTGGCCCAAATGCGTGAAATTGGTAAAACAGAATAAATTTCCATAGGAAAATCCGCGAACTGTGTGTGTCTGGCTGGAGCCTCGTCACTGGTACGGGTAATTTTTTAGCGACTTTGACCCCCGATTCCTAGGCCCTTGTCATACGTACAGCTTTGAAATTTTCACATTCTTTCTAGATTCGGGGAGGACTATCGATCGGTATTGGTTTCATCCATTATAAAATAAGTGACGCTTTTTTTGCAGCTCATCTATGTATAAAAATAAATAAATGCGTTATTAGTATCTGTGCAACAATGCAAAAACTAGACTTATATTTTACTTACCTTCGCTTTGTTTTAGAAAAATATTTTTTCTAGATACACACTACATTGTGAAATTTAATAAATTATTTCCATAATCTTCAAAATTGTTTCCGTTTGAAGTTTAAATCGGTTCTTTTTTGGTATGAAAATACGGTAGCTCATTTTCAAAAGGAAAAGTCACTAACACGGTTTATGTCAAATGAGGGCAATGGCGACCAAGAAGAAGAAGTAGAACTACCTCTATATTCTTCTACCATGGGTAAATCCCCATGGTCATTATATAATGATTTTTTGATAAATTTTTCAAAGTAGGCGTGGCACAAAGCATACTAGTATCGTTGTGAGTATACCTGATGAATTGGATAAAATCACTTCCCAACCACGCCCACTTTCGATATCGAAAGCTTCGAAAATCACCTAAATTGATATACATAATTCGGTAACGGCAATGGCTAAAATGATATAGTTTGGTAGGATGAACCCCCTAGTCATTCTATTATGATTTTTTGATAAATTTTTAAAAGTAGGAGTGGCACCGCCCACTTTTCAGGGAGGCATATTTGAAAATTTCACGGGTCATAACTTTTAAACTGATTACGGTAGAACGATGAAATTGATACAAGGTATACTAGCATAATAGAGAGTATAGCTGCTGTATTTGGACGAAATCGCTTCCCAACCACGCTTACTTCCGAAATGGGATATTTCGAAAATCATATGTTGTTGTTGTTGTTGTTGTTGTTGTTGTTGTTAACAATGCATTGCCCTGTCTAGAGTGTATGATCATTCCGAAGATCTTCATCAAGCTCTTCTAAGGGGAGTCCAAGTAAACGTGCAGTTTCAACAGGGTTTGTCCAGAGGGACAGAGGGGTTAGAAGAGTAGGTTCAAATGAACAATTGAAGAGATGTAGAGTATCATGGGGGGTCCTACCACATGCAGGGCATGTGTTTGAGATTGTGTCATTAAGTCTGGACAAGTAGGAGTTTAACCTTACACTATATCCAGACCTAAGCTGTGCCAAGGTAACTCTTGTCTCCCTTGGTCGAAAATCATATGAAAACTACCGCTGGGTATTTAATGTTCGGTTTACCCGAATTAGACTTCCTTACTTGTTTTATTTGTTTTTTTTTTTACTTATTTTACTGTTAAAATAACACTTATTTTAGTTATGTATAAAAATAAAATTATATTGACCCTGCAAAAATCGAGAGTACACTATTTCCTATCCAAAGAGTACTCCAATTGGAGCACATATAAAAATTGTGCTCCAATTAACATTGCGATGTCCTAGGACTGGACCACCTACTATAACCTTCGCTTTGTATCTGCTACTCCATGGAGTACCTACAGTCAGAATACTTTGCAATGTACTCCAATGTTGTTACTCCTTGGAGTATATACTGCAGGAGCGATAGTGTCGTGATTTTCGTCGATAAGGCACAAGCAATGATCGACTTTCAAAAAGCTGAAGGTGGTCCGATGAGGTATACAGAGGATTACTTTTGGAGTACTCCAATATCAAAAAATTGGAACACATAATCCAACGATTTTTGCAGGGACTTCACCGAGAATCGAATTTAGAACACCTAAAACAACCAAATTTTCTGTTAAAACACCAGCTTAACTCCCTGAAAAAATCGAGTGAGGGACATCGATACACCCAAACGAATTTTTTTTAATGTAACATGAGATAGAAATGATAAAATATATCTTTCTCGCACACATTGCCATGACCGTCATTTGAGGCATCACTTAACACTCATTGATGAGCCAGTGGGTCAAGTTTGACACAAGCAAACATCAAGTTTGATGAAGGAAACAAAAGAGTACAGCTATATTAGTTATTGAACGCAGAAATACGTAAGTGGGAAGGAGATGGAGTCCCTCAAGTTTTTCACGTTGCCCTTAAAAACGTGATGGAGGATCGTGAGGAACGTTAACCTCAAACGTTTCGATCGGAGGCCGTTAAGGCGTGTCACACAGGGGTCAAAATTGAGGTTACCTTATATGTTTTATTTTTTTGAGTCTGCATAGGGCAATCTGCACTTTGATCCTCGTGTACGGTCTCCGATCGAAACCAAAATGTATATGTGATATCGTCGACTATAATATTATCGATTTTAGGTATTAGAAAAAAGGAAAAAAAAAAATTTTTTTTGGTCTCCATAGGGCCACCGGAACTTTGAGCTCAACTCGGCACGTTAAGGCATCATCGGATCGCGCTGAAAATTTACATGGTTTATTTTGACTCCTAATCACATATTTTAAGACGCGAAAATTTCAGGATTTTCAATTTTTAATTTTCTTCATACAAGCTGTGGCCAGTCTAATGGTCACTGTGTTTGCAGGGCTGTTAACTTAAGGTTAACAGTTTCAATGAAGTTGAATCAACAGCATTGAAAAAAGGATCAGAATTGACCGTGCTTTTGGTTGAATCAACCCATATTTTGGTTGATATGACCAGCTCATTCTTTTCTGAGCGGGTATCGAGCTCACACTGCTTTAACTGCTGAGCGGACATCTCTACTTCGATGCTATCGTGTACTTATGCTTGCCGGCGTCTGTAGCTTTGTTCTATGACAGTCGTTTACACACTAAATGCCTAAAGCATGCAATGTTTTTTTAAATTGGGGTTTTTAACATCGTTCTTGTGCTCTGATGATAACACCATATTTTTTGTTTACTTTTACTATATTTTTTGTGTGATGCTTACTAAATTTTTTGTGTAATTTTTACTATATTTTTGCGTAATTTTTACTATATTTTGCGTAATTTTTACTATATTTTTTGTGTACCTACTTTTACTATTTTTTTGTGTAATGGTTCCTTTTTTGTGTAATTTTTACTATATTTTTTTTCGAAATTTTTACTATATTTTTTGTGAAATTTTACTATATTTTTTTGTGATTTTTTACTATATATATTTTTTGTGTAATCTTTACCAGATATATTTTTGTGTAATGTTTTCTATTTTTTTTCGTAAACTATAAGCATAAACATTAACATAAGACTCTACTTAAACATCGCAAAGCGGAATCTTTAAAATGTTAAATTAAAGAATGCTTCATTTGCAGAAGGTGTTACTAACAGAACTCTGTACGGCATATATGCGGACCATTTTTTCAGTAACAGGATATGTGTCCTGAAATAGTTAATTGTCACTTCCATACCTTCTACTGCATTGCCGACAAATCAGTTACATTTTGTCAGTAGTGTGACGCGCGCTCGGTAGATGCCGCCGTCCAGCAAGTAGGTTGAAAGTTGGTTGTGCTACTGCAAGACTAGCTATGTACATTAGACTGGGCCAAAAATTCAAAATTTCGGTATTTGTTTCCTTTAGCACCCAACTGCTAATAAATTAGCTAAAATTATGGGGGAGGGCTCAAAAGACGGGTTTGGCCTCAGGATCACGAATCCGGAAGCACGTTTTTAATATTTTGCTTCTCTGAAGAGATATTTCCAATCAAAGTTGCAAGTTTTCATGTGGTTGTTGTAATTTTATTAGGCTGTACCTAAAAACGTGCGAAAAAATGCGTACCGTGGCGCCAGCCACCGTTCCGGCAACCACCCAGACTTGGGATGGCGTAGGCCAGGGTTATTTTTTGTAAGCGCGGCCGCTAACTCAGAAACGTGTTTCGCACATAAATACCATGGATTCCGCCCCAATTTTGGTATCGTACCCGGGTAATTTTTCGGTTTTTTGACCATAACTTTTCACAAAAAAAAAAATTAAAAAAAAAAAACGCTTCCGGATTCGTGATCCTGAGGCCAAACTCCGTATTTTGAGCTATCTTCCATAATTTTAGCTAATTTATTAGTAGTTGGGTGCTAAAGGAAACAAATACCAAAATTTCGTTTTTTTCAAAAATTATATTGATTTTCTTTTTAAGAAAGGTGAAAAAAATTTCTGTAAGTTTTTCAGATTTTTAAATTAAAGTCTATCATCGCTAGTTTAGATTTTAGCGACTTTACCTCATATTTGGTATAAAAACGACAAACTATTGTTGTAAAACATATTTTTGAAGGGAATCGAATTCCCTACAAAATTTGCATTGACCAAAATTCTTTCAGATTAGCCGTTTTCTAGTGTTCTAGCCTCAAAAGTTAGCATGATTTTTCGACAGATTCTTAAAGATTGAGCGGGCTACAAAAAAGGTTAAACAACTCGTCGTTAACGTACGCAAAATGGAAGTGACCATTTTGTGCAACTGGAAAAATTCGAAATTAAGCGAAATGGAATGGATTTTTTCGAAACGGTTGATAACATCGCAGTGACATAAAGTGACTTTCTTTACGTTTATTTCGCGTTAAATTATCTTCAGAACATTTTTATATATACGCTTAAATACCGGTCACGAACGTACGGGTCGCGAACGTACGATTTTTCCATACATTTTTTTTACTAGATTCTGCATATTGTTTTACAAATTATATGAATTGGAACACTTAATTCACAAGTTTCAATCATATGTATATGTTGTATTTATAAAGAAAGGAAAATAGCATAAATTAACTCTACTGAAATCTCGCGGCTCACAAAGAAAGGCTCGAAAGTGGCTTGCTTAACATAAAGTATATAGAGCGAGATCCCAGAGCCTAAAAGCGTCACTTATTTTATAATGGATGAAACCAATACCGCTCGATAGTCCTCCCCGAATCTAGAAAGAATGTGAAAATTTTAAAGCTGTACCTATGACAAAGGCCTAGGAATCGGGGGTCAAAGTCGCCAAAAAATGACCCTAACTTCACTTATTTTATAATGGATGATTTTCACATATTAGACGTAGATTATCACCCCGCGTCAGTATCAAGTGTTGTTAGACCCGTACCAGTGACAAGGCTCCAGCCAGACACCCCCAGTTCGCGGATTTTCCTATGGAAATTTATTCTGTTTTACTAATTTCACGCATTTGGGCCACTTTGGCTGCTTTTAACTACCCAATATTTTCCCATTTTTTGTAGAACACTACCCTCAAGTAGTATCAGGAATTTTTAGACTTCGTCCCATGGAAAAAACTTCAGCCAGACACCTCAAAACTCGGGAAATTTCACATATTTTTACTGCGCTTTCACATGTTTAAGCGGATTTGACCAACTTTGGCCTCTTTTAAATAACAGATCTTTACACATGTGTCGTAAAATGCTACCCTTAAGTAGAATCAAGCATTTCCAGACATCATCCCATGGCAAAAACTTCAGCCAGACACCTCAAAGTTCGGGAACTTTTATTTTCCTATTAATTTGCTTTCTCTTGTTTGTCCCACTTTTACAATTTCTAAACGACGGATCTTTTCAGATGTTTCGTAGGACACTACCCTTAAGTAGTTTCAGTCATTTCTAGACTTCGCCCCATGGCAAAAACTTCAGCCAGACACCTCAAAGCTCGGGATTTTCACTAATTTTTACAGAGATTTCACTTGTTTCAGCAGGTTTCTCCAACTTTGTCCACGTTTAAACGGCGGATCTTTACACATGTGTCGTATAACACTACCCTTAAACGGTATCAGGCATTTCCGGACTTCATTCCATGAAAAAAACTTAAGCCAAACAACCCAAAGCACGGGAACTTTTCATCATTTTTACTGTGCTTTCACATGGTCAAATGGGTTTACCCAACTTTGGCTGCTTTTAAATGGCGGATCGCTACAAATGTATCGTATAACACTACTATTAACTAATATTAGGCATTTTTAGACTTCGCCCCATGACAAAAACTTCAGCCAGACACCTCAAAGCTGAGGAAATTTCATAATTCTTGCTGCGAATTCACATGTTTAACTGCGTTGGTCTAACTTTGGCTGCTTTTAAAGGGCAGATAATTTCACATGTGTCATAGAAGACTACCCTTAAGTCATATCAGGTACTTTTTGACTTCGCCCCATGTCAAAAACTTCAGCCAGACACCTCAAAACCGAGGAATTTTTATAATTCTTACTGCACTCTCACATGTTTAAGCGAATTTGTCCAACTTTGGCTGTTTTTGAAAGGCAGATCTTTGCACATGTATCGTGGAACACTATCTCCAAGTAGTATCAGGCATTTTTATACTTCATCCCATGGAAAAAACTTCAGCCAGACACCTCAAGCCTGAGGAATTTTCATAGTTCTTACTGCTTTTTCACATGTTTAATCGGGTTGGTCCAACTTCGGCTGCTTTTAAAGAGCAGATCTTTTCACATGTGTCATAGAAGACCCCCTTAAGGAAGGATCGGCTATTATTATACTTCGCCTCATGTCAAAAACTACAGTCAGACACCTCAAAACTGAGGAATTTTCATAATTATTACTGCGATTTCACAGGTTTAAGCGAGTTGGTCCAACTCTTGCTGTTCGTAAAGGGCATATCTTCACACATGTGTCATAGAAGACCACCTTAAAGAAGTATCGGGTATTTTTTATACTTTGCCCCATGTCAAAAATTTCAGCCAGACACCTCAAAACTGAGGAATTTTCATAATTCTTACTGCGATTTCAAAGGTTTAAGCGAGTTCGTCCAACTTCGGCTGCTTTTAAAGAGCAGATCTTTTCACATGTGTCATAGAAGACCCCCTTAAAGAAGGATCGGCTATTTTTATACTTCGCCCCATGTCAAAAACTACAGTCAGACACCTCAAAACTGAGGAATTTTCATAATTCTTACTGCGATTTCACAGGTTTAAGCGAGTAGGTCCAACTGTTGCTGTTCGTAAAGGGCATATCTTCACACATGTGTCATAGAAGACCACCTTAAAGAAGTATCGGGTATTTTTATACTTCGCCCATGTCAAAAACTACAGCCAGACACCTCAAAACTGAGAAATTTTTATAATTCTTACTGCGTTTTCACATGTTTGAGATGGTTCGTCTACCTCTGGCTGCTTTTAAAGGGCAGATATTTTCAATGTGTCATAGAGGACCACCCTTACGTGGTACCAGGTACTTTTAGACTTCGCCTTATGACAAATACTTTAACCAGACACCTTAAATCTGGGTAGTTTTCATAATTCTTACTGTGCTTTCGATTGTTTAAGCAGGTTTGTCCAACTTTGACTATTTTTAAAAGGCGAATATTTACACATGTGTCGTAGAACGCAACTCTTAAGTGGTATCAGGCATTTTTGGAGATCTTCCCATGACAAAAACTACATCCAAACACCTCAAAGCTCGAGTTTTTTTTCGCAATTGATCTCTCCATAGGACATGATCAAGCAAATTAGAACAGTTCAGCCCATACAAAGTGTTCAGATGTGGAATTTGTTGCATTTCAGACAATGTCACTCTTATGTCGCTACCCTGCAGCGAAAGCAACTAGTTGAAAACTACTTTACAACTAGTTGGTGCACCGAGCTTATATGGGCCCGGTGTTCTGTCTTTTTTCCATATAAGCAACTGGTATTTTTTACGTGTTGATGTCCTACAAGATGTCAATTGTCAGATTTCGACCAGAATATACCAGTTATTTACTAGTCAGGAAATACCAGTTTCATGCTAGTTGTAAGATACCAGTTCCATACTAGTTCATCCTGGACTAGTATAATTTCCATAAAATGAACTAGTCCAAAAAGGACCAGTATGGAATATACTAGTCAAAAAGGCTTTTAACCTGGACTAGTATGATTTCAACCAGAATTTTCCTGGCTTACCCTTTATTTTATCATTTGACTTTATTTTCATGTTTATTCTTAAGAAAGCAGCGGCTATTTGTATTTACCCAATCACGAAAAAGCATCTATGAATTATAAGAGAAAACGAAACGAATGAATTTTGTTTTTTTTCAACTGGTATAATTTCATCCAGAAAATCTAGTTGTATACTAGTATGGAATGGATATTTCCTGACTAGTATGGGTTCAGCCGGAAAATTCTATTTGTATACTGGTATGAAATGGATATTTCCTGACTAGTATGAGTTCTGCCAGAAAATTATAGTTGTATACTAGTATTTTTCTGATTAGTTTGAGGTTTCGCTGCAGGGAACTCGCTTAAACCTGTGAAATCGCAGTAAGAATTATGAAAATTCCTCAGTTTTGAGGTGTCTGGCTGTAGTTTTTGACATGGGGCGAAGTATAAAAATACCCGATGCTTCTTTAAGGTGGTCTTCTATGACACATGTGTGTAGATATGCCCTTTACGAACAGCAAAAGTTGGACCAACTCGCTTAAACCTGTGAAATCGCAGTAAGAATTATGAAAATTCCTCAGTTTTGAGGTGTCTGACTGTAGTTTTTGACATGGGGCGAAGTATAAAAATACCCGATACTTCTTTAAGGGGGTCTTCTATGACACATGTGAAAAGATCTGCTCTTTAAAAGCAGCCGAAGTTGGACCAACCCGATTAAACATGTGAACAAGCAGTAAGAACTATGAAAATTCCTCAGCCTTGAGGTGTCTGGCTGAGTTTTTCCATGGGATGAAGTCTAAAAATACCTGATACTACTTGGAGATAGTGTTCCACGACACATGTGTAAAGATCTGCCTTTCAAAAATAGCCAAAGTTGGACAAACTCGGTTAAACATGTGAAAGTGCAGTAAGAATTATAAAAATTCCTCAGTTTTGAGGTGTCTGGCTGAAGTGTTTGACATGAGGTGAAATCTAAAAGTAACTGATACCACTTAAGGGTGGTCTTCTATGACACATGTGAAAAGATCCGCTCTCTAAGAGCAGCCGAAGTTGGACCAACCCGATTAAACATGTGAAAAAGCAGTAAGAACTATGAAAATTCCTCAGGCTTGAGGTGTCTGGCTGAGGTTTTTTCCATGGGATGAAGTATAAAAATGCCTGATACTACTTGGAGATAGTGTTCCACGACACATGTGCAAAGATCTGCCTTTCAAAAACAGCCAAAGTTGGACAAACTCGCTTAAACATGTGAAAGTGCAGTAAGAATTATAAAAATTTCTCAGTTTTGAGGTGTCTGGCTGAAGTTTTTGACATGGGGCGAAGTCAAAAAGTACGTGATACCACTTAAGGGTGGTCTTCTATGACACATGTGAAATTATCTGCCCTTTAAAAGCAGCCAAAGTTAGAGCAACGCAGTTAAACATGTGGATTCGCAGCAAGAATTATGAAATTTCCTCAGCTTTGAGTTGTCTGGCTGAAGTTTTTGTCATGGGGCGAAGTCTAAAAATGCCTAATATTAGTTAATAGTAGTGTTATACATTTGTAACGATCCGCCATTTAAAAGCAGCCAAAGTTGAGTAAACCCATTTGACCATGTGAAAGCACATTAAAAATGATGAAAAGTCCCCGTGCTTTGGGTTGTTTGGCTTAAGTTTTTTTCATGGAATGAAGTCCGGAAATGCCTGATGATGTTTAAGGGTAGTGTTATACGACACGTGTGGTAAGATCCGCCGTTTAAACGTGGACAAAGTTGGAGAAACCTGCTGAAACAAGTGAAATCTCTGTAAAAATTAGTGAAAATCCCGAGCTTTGAGGTGTCTGGCTGAAGTTTTTGCCATGGGGCGAAGTATAGAAATGACTGAAACTACTTAAGGGTAGTGTCCTACGAAACATCTGAAAAGATCCGTCGTTTAGAAGTTGTAAAAGTGGGACAAACAAGAGAAAGCAAATTAATAGGAAAATAAAAGTTCCCGAACTTTTAGGTGTCTGGCTGAAGTTTTTGCCATGGGATCATGTCTAGAAATGCTTGATTCTACTTAAGGGTAGCATTTTACGACACATGTGTAAAGATCTGTTATTTAAAAGAGGCCAAAGTTGGTCAAATCCGCTTAAACATGTGAAAGCGCAGTAAAAATATGTGAAATTTCCCGAGTTTTGAGGTGTCTGGCTGAAGTTTTTTCCATGGGACGAAGTCTAAAAATTCCTGATACTACTTGAGGGTAGTGTTCTACAAAAAATGGGAAAATATTGGGTAGTTAAAAGCAGTCAAAGTGGCCCAAATGCGTGAAATTAGTAAAACAGAATAAATTTCCATAGGAAAATCCGCGAACTGGGGGTGTCTGGCTGGAGCCTTGTCACTGGTACGGGTCTAACAACACTTGATACTGACGCGGGGTGATAATCTACGTCTAATATGTGAAAATCATCCATTATAAAATAAGTGAAGTTAGGGTCATTTTTTGGCGACTTTGACCCCCGATTCCTAGGCCCTTGTCATAGGTACAGCTTTAAAATTTTCACATTCTTTCTAGATTCGGGGAGGACTATCGATCGGTATTGGTTTCATCCATTATAAAATAAGTGACGCTTTTAGGCTCTGGGATCTTGGTCTATATAATGTATGGTTGTAAAATTTATGAATAACTTCATAAAATTGTTCAACCCCTATGATCCATTACTAACCATGCACCATAAAAAAGTTTTGACGTGAAAAACTACTGATTAACACCATTCAAGAATTCTAAGCAAATTCGTTTTCTACAAAATTGTTTTTATTCCAAGGACATGATAATAGCCAAACACTCAAATTATGGAGTAAAACGCGGCATCAGTATTACTTATTACTATGTAGTATATCCCGTGGTCGAAATTCGACCAATTTAAAATAGTTGAACTTATTCAAACATCTGATCAACTTTTTGTCAATAGCTGCCTTTAGGACCCGTGGCCGAACCTCGACCAACATAAATGTATACATTAAAAACTCATCTATAGGCAAAATGAGACCATCAAAGAATTTAAAAAATAGCGGCTGTTATTATATAATAAAAATATTAAATTACAGCAGCCCTTTCCAAAATTATATTCGGTTTCCGAGATTTTATATTGCACTTGAATAATCGGATGATGAGATTGTGCTTAACAAATAGCCACTAATTTATGCGATCGTTTTGAGCAGGTGACGAACAAAAAAATATTAGGTTGAAAATGAACCCTTTCGCGAAATTGATGCCATATGGCAACAGTCGACTTTCAGGCGCTGTGGAACCAAGGCTGGCTCAAATATCTAATATTTTTATTGAAAATTCATTTCATTGAACCCTTAGGAGTATTAAATTTTTTTTTTTTTTTTTTTTAAGTTTAGAGCAAAAAAAAATATTTTCTTGTGGTACCCACTACATCACTAAAATCTTTGGTGGAAACATCCTTGTGGAAATACCCATTTTTTTCTAAACTTGAAATATTTTCCGGCCCAATTAAATGCAATAATATAACTAAGGAATTGTAGAAACTTTTTGCATGATTAATTTTTTTTCCAAAAATGTCTGTAGCCCTGTAAAATTTTTCAAACTTTACTTGATGCCATATGGCATCAATTTCGTTTAGACTCTAGACTTTAAACTTTAGAGGTACACAAACATGTAACATTGGCATGCACAAGAATATCGCATTTAGTTCAGCAGAAACATATGTCGTTACAAGTTGAACTGTTGATGGTAAAGATTACTTTTGCGATAATGGCAAGAAAAATTAAAGATTCCGACATAGAAAAAATTCTAAATAACTTTGAGGAATCTGATATCTCCGACTTAGAAGATTTGGAGGAGAATGATTTGTTATTAGATTTCTTTGATGCTCTTGAAGGAAATCAAACATTTATAGAAGAAGAGTTATCTCGACCAGGGCCTTACGAAATTAGTGTCGGAAATCTTGAAGAAGATAATCTGGCAGATTGTACAGCAAATGTAGATGGTCACGACTCTGGTGGGGCTTTTCAAAAAATTAATGTGTTCCGTTGGAAGAAAGAGACATGGCATGTTCCAGATGTAAGTTTTACGGAATTTATTCCAAAAAAAAATGCCTAAAACACAATATTTTTTGGAGGATTTTACTGAAGATTTTGTTGAAAAAGTGGTTGATACAACGAACCAGGCCTCGCTTTTGAACAATGAGAAATCCGTTAATTTAAAAAAAGAAGAGTTTTATAAATTTTTAGCGCTCGAAATTATGATTGGTACAATCGGCTACCCTCGATTGGAGATGTATTGGTCAAAAACTACGGAGATCCCCTGTTTTCGTCAAAGTATGTCAAGAATAAGATTTCATTCTTTGCGCAACAACCTCAAATTTTCTCTTGATCAGACTTCAGATGATAAAGTGCACAGAATTCGCCCCCTTTTCGAAGTGTTCTATAAAAAAATGTATGCGATTCCTAAAGATGAAAATGTTTGCGTTGACGAAATGATGGTTCCATTCAAAGGAAAAACTATGCTTCGACAATATATGCCAAAGAAACCTATAAAATGGGGAATTAAAATATTTTGTCTTTGTAGCTCAAACGGTATGGTCTATGATTTGGAGATTTATCAGGGAAAAAATACAATTGTAGGAGACTCAAAACTGGGCTTTTGTTCAGACATAGTTATTCATTTATCAAAAACGATTCCTAAAAATAAAAATGTTAAAATGTATTTTGATAATTATTTCACAACTTTGAGTCTGATCAAATTTTTGCAGCAACAGGGAATTTGGGCAACTGGCACAATTCGGGGTAATAGGATGGGCAAAGCTCCTCTTTCTTCCGAAAAGGACCTTAAAAAAACAGCCCGTGGCAGTTATGACTACAGGATAGAACGAAATAACAACATTTTTGTTTTAAAATGGCTTGATGGAGGAGTTGTTACACTTGCCTCATCTATTTATGGAACGGAATGTATAAATAAAGTTTCAAGATTTTGTAGTGAAGAAAAAAAAAATTGAGATCCAGCAACCAAACATCGTTGCTATGTACAACAAAAACATGGGTGGCGTAGATAAGATGGACTTTCTACTCTCGCTACATATATCGAATTTCTATTCGTTCTAGGAAATGGACCCTCAAAGTTTTTGATCATTTTATCGACCTTGCCATTTGTAATGCTTGGTTAGAATACAAAATGGATTGTGAAAACAACCATATCGCATCAAAAGAGTGGATGGATCTTTTGGCATTCCGAAACGACGTCGCAGATGGGCTCCTAGCGCAATCAGCTCAGCAAAGGCTTCAACGAAAGCGCGGGCGTCCCAAATCAACTGTTGTAGAGGATAATGAAAGTAGCCCATCTTTATAAGCAGCAAGCAGTCCGACGACTTCCAAACAACAATATGAAACAACTCCATCTCTTTCTCTACGTTATGATGGATTTCAACATTGGCCGGAGCATACCGTGGATAAGCGGAGGTGTAAAATCAAGGAGTGTACAGGATTTTCGAGATATATGTGTTCAAAATGCAACGTTCACTTATGCATCCCCAACGGAAACCGAAACTGCTTTAAAACGTTTCACAGCCTTAACAATTAAGTATTTGTATAAGAAAGTAAGTATCTAGTATCAGTATCAGTTTTTCAATAATATGTTTTTAGTTTTACATGAATTTTTCTTATTTATTTATTTTTTATGTATGTATTTTATATATTATTTATGTACATATGTTTTTAAATTGAATTTTTATATAATTCCATTTTACTTTAAGTTTGTTAATGTAAAAACTGAAATATTAATAAAAAAAAATGGTTTTTGAATAAATAAAAACACTTGCAAAAAAAATTTTATGTGGAACTTTTTTCTCCCCTTAAGTAAATTGATGCTATATGGAACCATGCTCAAAAACCTATTTCACCAAAAAAAAAAAAGGTTGCGATTTCTTATGACTATTGAGGTCAAATGAGGCGGTTATTTGACTAAATTGGATTTTTAGAACTAAAAACAAAAAAGATGAAGTGAAAGGGTTAAGTAAATTGTAATAGTTATGACTATTGAGGTCAAATGATGACTAAATTGGATTTTTAGAACTAAAAACAAAAAAGATGAAGTGAAAGGGTTAAGAAAATTGTAATAGTTAAGATTAAAGGTTTTTTAATATAAAAAAAAACATAATTTAAGGAAAAAAAAGGAATATTCCGCAACCGGGTCTTGCAACTGTGCACACCGTATTCTATACGCTCACCGCCGCGCCATTACCTTATGCACAAAGCAGTTATCAAATTCTGCAATTAGGCTTTATGAAAATCAGAATTTAAAAATTAACAATATACCAACAACAAAGTTAGACTATTAATATAAACTAGTATATCCCGTGGTCGAAATTCGACCAATTTAAAATAGTTGAACTTATTCAAACGTCTGATCAACTTTTTGTCAATAGCTGCCTTTAGGCCCGTGGCCGAACCTCG
Source organism: Campiglossa producta (assembly GCA_964058755.1). NCBI lineage: Eukaryota > Metazoa > Arthropoda > Insecta > Diptera > Tephritidae > Campiglossa > Campiglossa producta. The sequence continues at coordinate 718,646 of CAXKVI010000025.1, read as the reverse complement.
ACCATCCTAAATGTATACATTAAAAACTCATCTATAGGCAAAATGAGGCCATCAAAGAATTTAAAAAATAGCGGCTGTTATTATATAATAAAAATATTAAATTACAGCAGCTCTTTCCAAAATTATTTATGGCAAATGCCATGCAAATATTCGGTTTTCGAAATTTTATGTTGCACTTGAATAATCGGATGATGAGATAGTGCTTAACAAATAGCCACTAATTTATGCGATCGTTTTTGCAAAAACAGTTAAAGGTTTTTGTAGCTTTTTTCTTTATCCATAACTTAGCAATATTTAGAAGACATTTTAATTTGATTTTTGATTTGATTAAAAAAAAAATTTAGATATATTAATTAAAAAAAAAATGTATTCAAAGTGGTAAAATCAGCCAAAATCTAGCCTTTTGCAAAAACTTTTAAAGGTTTTTCTATCTTTTTTCCTTAACCATAACTTAAAAATATTTAAAAATACATTTCTTATCGATTTTTGATTTGATTTTTGAAAAAAATGGTACGTATATTGATTTAAAAAAAAAAATATTCAAAAGTGGTGAAACCGGGCAAAATGTAGCCTTTTGCAAAAATAGTTTGAGGACTTTCTAGCCTTTTTCCTTAGCCATAACTTAGAAACATTTAAAAAGAGATTTCAAATCGATTTTTGATTTGATTTTTGAAAAAAATGTGGGTATGTTGATTAAAAAAAAAAGTTATTCAAAATTGGTTAAACCGGGCAAAATCTAGCCTTATGCAAAAACAGTTTGAGGGTTTTTAAGCTTTTTTCCTCAACCGTAACTTAGAAATATTTAAAAAGACATATTATATCGATATTTGATTTGATTTTTGAAAAAAATAGTACGTATATTAAAAAAAAAAAATATTCAAAAGTGGTGAAACCGGGCAAAATGTAGGCTTTAAGGATTTTCTAGGTTTTTTCCTTAAAAAGACACTTCATATCGATTATGTTGATTTAAAAAAAAAAGTTATTCAAAAGTGGTTAAACCACGCAAAATCTAACCTTATGCAAAAACAGTTTGAGGGGTTTCTAGCTTTTTCCTTAACCCTAACTTAGAAATATTTAAAAAGACATTTTATGTTGATTTTTGATTTGATTTTTGAAAAAAAAAATTTTAGGTATATTGAAACCGGGAAAAATGTAGCCTTTTGGAAAAACCGTTTGAGGGTTTTCTAGCTTTTTTCATTAACCATAACTTAGAAATATTTAAAAAGACATTTTATATTGATTTTTTTTTTTTTTTATTCAAAAGTGGTCAAAAAAATTTTCTTTGTCGTGTACGGACGTGTTTTACTCGAGCTCTGTGCTTTTCGATTCTACTCTACTTGTATAGTAGTGCAATATATTTATAATTTGAAATCATTTGTGTAATTGAAATATAAACAATCTAAATCCATCTGTAAAATAATAACAATTACCTAAAATAATCAAATTTATTATCTTTTTTTATACATAATTCCATACATATTTGAACTTTCTCTCAATATGCCTTGTTTTTGTGGACATAGAGTTGAACGCGCTCAAAGCAGTGTTCAGTGCGAAAAGTGCAAAGAGGTCTTTCACTTGCAGTGTGTTGTTGGTACTTTGGCGGCCAACTTGGATTATTTTAAAAACTCTGACGAGTTATATATTTGTGGTGATTGTGCTGTCACTCACCATGATGTTCGTTCGGTTAATGCTGTCGCTCTACAACAACAAGAACAACAGACTGAACCGCAAATTAATAGTGCAAATGACAATGACCAATTTCATGTGTTGTTATCTATTCTCGCTGAATTAAAAATTATGCGAGTAGAGCAAGCAAGTGCAGTTGAGTGTATTCATGCTCTGCAAGCTGACAAAAACCGGTTGTTAGGCGAACTGGAACTTGTGCGCTCTGAGCTTCTCAATTTACACAAGCTCTATGATGATGGGGTTGTTGGTGCTTTTGCTTCGTTTAAATCCGAGTTCTTTGAGCATCTCAGTACAAACAAAAAGAAAAATGCAAGTAAAGGTAGAGCTAAGAACATTAATCAAATTGATCCATAGCTAGCTTTGCTGCAGCTAACAGTGTTACCTCGACAATTTCTTTAACTGCGGTTTCCTCTGTGGTCGCAGTCGAGCCGCCTAACAACATAACTTATGCTAGTCTCTTGTCCGCCCCATCTGTTATGCATACCACGGTTAATCAAGTTGCTGCTGGTACCTCTGCGCCTTTTGCACAACATAGTCATACCAACCCTGTGCGGCAAAATAATGATAACGCTAATGTAAATGCGGTAAGAGGCATGAGGGGCGTTTATGGCCGCAATGTAAATGCTGAGCTCGAAGTTGTTGTGAAGAAAAAATGGATGCATATTTCCAACCAACAGTATCTGAATTGAATGTCATCGATTACGTTTCAAAGTATGCCGGTGTTGACCGTAACCACTTATCCTGCCGTAAGCTGATAAAAAGTGGGGTTGCGCTGGATAGTATTGAGAGTGTGAACTTCAAGCTTGGAGTAACAACGGCCTTTTATGACAAAATTCTGAATCCGAATGTGTGGCCGGCTGATATCATTGTTCGGCCCTTTCGTTTCTTTCAAGGAAAAATCAGTGACATCTAGCGCAAATGTATTTCATCGTAATAATCGTACCAATCGTAATAATGTATCCGACTCTTCTCTCAAAATATACTTTCAAAATATGGGAGGTATGCGCACAAAATCTAAAGAAATTCTTTTAACGACGTCCCGCATGGACTATGATGTTTATGTCCTCGTGGAAACCTGGCTAAATAGTGACTTTTCGGATGAAGAGTTTTTTAATCCTTGTCTTTTTCATACCTTTCGGAAAGACAGGGATTCTGTGAAGACTGGTCACCGGAGAGGAGGTGGAGTTCTTATCGCCATAAAAAGAAATCTACGATATTCGGCTTATCAACTTATACATAATGACTCGTTAATTGATCAACTTTGTATTCGCATATTCGGTACTGCTGGATCTACATTCATTTGTGTTTCATATATTCCGCCAAATAGTTCGGATAGCTTATATAACTCTCACATCGAAAACATTGTTAATATTTGCGAAACCAACTGTGATTCTCATTTTTGTATTCTCGGGGATTTTAATTTACCTGATTTCGTCTGGTTGGATCTCCAGAATAATGGGGTTATGTTTCCTTCTAATGTTACGCGATCGCTTTATATTAATTTTATAGATAGCCTATTAAGTTGTAACCTTATTCAAATTAATAATGCCTTTAATGCACTTGCTAAGCTCTTAGATCTTGTTTTTGTGGATGAGAATTTGATTTGTAGCCTCTCTGAAAGCCTTTTCCCGCTGTGGCAGCCCGACAGTCATCATGTTCCGCTCGTCATTAACTTAATTGATATTAATACTATCCCGATATCTTTTGACTTAAATAACCATTCTTTTAATTTTCGGTCAACTGACTTTGTTGTACTTAATAGTACTTTTTGTGATATATCCTGGGAAAATATTTTGCAGTCCAATGACGTTAGTGTCTGTTTTGAAACTTTTTTGAGGACGTTGGCTGAGGTTTTTTATGATAAGGTGCCTCGCCGGGCCCCCAAAATTTATAAATTACCCTGGTACAACACTACTCTTAAAAGGCTGAAAAATAGACGTAATAAATATTGTAAATTGTATAAAGCCGATTCTGCGAATACTGCTCTTCGGGATCAGTACTTAAATAGTGTGAGGGAGTTCAATGCTCTTGATAATTTTTTATATAATCAGTATATGAGGAAGTTGGAAGTGGAGTTGAAGAATGATCCCAAAGCATTTTGGAATTTTATTCGGTCCAAGCGTGGTTCTACCAACATACCTATTTGCATGAATTACAATGACAATTGCTCACAGTCTCTAAATGACACTGTAGAACTTTTTGCAGAATTTTTCAAATCTAATTTCGAAGATGAAGTTACTTTTCAAACTAGTCCTCACTCGAGCTCATACCTATTTCAACGCATTGATTTTGGTTCACTTTCACTATCTGTGGATGATGTTAGTAAAGCTATGCGCTCGTTAAAGCCTTCGCTAAAATGTGACCCTGATGGACTTTGTGCATTTGTTCTGAAGCACTGTAGCTCATCTTTATGCATTCCTCTATGCTACATATTTAATTTATCTCTTTCTTCGGGCTTATTTATTGATAGGTGGAAAACAGCGTCAATCACGCCGATCTTTAAGTCTGGAAATAAAAATGATTTCTCAAATTACAGACCCATTGCTAAGCTCTCAGTTTGCTCTAAGCTTTTTGAAATAATTATTCATGAAAAACTTTTCTTTGTTGTTAAGAGCATTATAGAGCCGCGCCAGCATGGGTTTGTTTCAGGTCGCTCTACAGTCACTAACCTGACATCTTTTTCGGATTTCTGCTTATCAGCCTTCAAAGTCGGTTCCCAGGTGGACACCATATATACTGACTTCTCTAAGGCATTCGACAAAGTGTCCCATCAGATTTTGCTGATGAAACTAGAGTTATATGGTTTTCACTCGGTGTTCCTATGTTGGTTGAAGTCCTATCTGTCTAATAGATCCCTTTGTGTTGAAATTGAAAACTGTAAGTCGCACACCTTTGTGGCAAATTCTGGGGTTCCCCAGGGTAGTATCCTTGGGCCGCTGTTGTTCGTTCTATTCATCAATGACATTGGCGCTTGCTTTCAGTCTTCCAACTTTCTTCTTTATGCTGATGACTTGAAGATCTTTCGCATGATTGACAGTCCATCAGATGTTTTACTTTTGCAATGTGACCTGGTTAACCTTGTTGACTGGTGTAATACTAATAAGCTCTTTCTAAACGTTAAAAAATGTTTTCACATGTCTTTCTCGAAGACCAGCAATAATCTTGTTTCACATTACTATTTAGCAGGCAGTCTCTTGAGCACAGTCGACGAATTTGTGGATCTAGGTGTCGTCTTTGACACTCATTTTTCTTTCGTTAATCATATCTGCTATGTCCTCCCGAAGGCTTATAGAAATCTTGCATTCTTACGCCGATATGCTAAGGACTTTAATGACCCCTATACTAGGAAGGCTTTATATATATCGTTGGTTCGCTCAAAGCTTGAGTATGCGTCCATTGTGTGGAACCCAATCTACAGCTGTCATGCGGCTAGAATTGAAAGGGTTCAAAGAAAATTTATTCGGTTTGGGCTTGGCTCACTCAATTTTGATACACCGTTGCCCTCTTATGAGTCTCGGTGTACATTAATTAATCTACAATCCCTTCAGTCCAGGAGAACTTTGCACCTGCTTATGTTCGTGTATGATCTCGTTGTTGGTTCGGTAAATTGCCCAGACCTTCTCGAGAAAATCACGTTCAATGTTCCTATTAGGTCCCTTCGTTTTTCCCCTCCTTTTTATCTGAGTTCTTTGATCCAATATTCCGCTCTCTAGCGGAATTCAATAAACTTTCGAGTAGGCTAAATATCGATTTCTCTCTATCCAGGGACGTTTTTAAGTCTCAATTACTTTTGTACCTAGATATTTATTAAAACTCTAATATTATATGCAGATATGTGTTATTTTTTTATTAATTGTATTTAAAATTTAGCCTTATAAATTTCTGTATCTAGTCTGTAAGATTTATAATCATAGACTGAATAAACCTGAATTGAATTGAATTGAATTTTGTCTAGACTTGTTTCGATTTTCTAAGTTATTCAAAAGTGGTTAAACCTCGCAAAATCTAGCCTTATGCAAAAACAGTTTGAGGGTTTTCTAACTTTTTTCCTTAACGCTAACTTAGAAATATTTAAAAAGACATTTTATATTGATTTTTGATTTGTTTTTTAAAAAAAAAAAAAAAAATTTAGGTATATTGAAACCGGGAAAAATGTAGCCTTTTGGAAAAACCGTTTGAGGGTTTTCTAGCTTTTTTCATTAACCATAACTTAGAAATATTTAAAAAGACATTTTATATTGATTTTTTTTTTTTATTCAAAAGCGGTCAAACTTGTCTAGACTTGTTTGGTGTTCGGGTTGTAAATCTGGATGAATAGAAATGAGTTGTTGTCTTTAGTAATATTTTAGTTGACCTCTAACCACTTCGTTTAGAACAAAATTTAAGGACCTGTGCAAAATTATCGATTTTTATATTTCAAAATTTATAGAAATAATCTAATAAATAGAACAATATCCCCCTTATTCATGAAAAATATAAAAGGTTTTTAAGCTCATATTATTCAAAATTTGTATGAAAATGTCATATTAAAAAGCTTTATAAACCAATTTTATTTTTTATGAATATGAGGGTATGTTTAAAAAAATTTTAATTTTCAGAAAAAACTCATTTCTATAATGGATGGTATGTATGTATATTTATGAAAATATTCGCAGTAAGTTTTTCCGAAAAAAGTATCACAAATATAAAAATATGTCTTATGAAATTTTAATGAGCTTATAAAAAATTAAGATTAGAAATACTCATATACCTAAAGATGTTTTAAAAAAGAAAAAAATATTTTCAATGAAAAAAAAAATTTTATCCCGGAGCTGTTCTCGAACCTACAACAGTTCGCTCGCTATCCGATGCGCTAACCACTGCAAATCACCAATTCAAGCTGTATGGGCAATGAGCGAGAGAATGAAAATAGTTTCTCTAATAAAAGGAGGAGCTTGTTGAGTGAAAGATTGAAAGGTTCATTTTGCAGAAAATGAGTTCTATTTATAGAAATTTATTATACAGGCGTGTTTTTAAATCTTTTTAGAGGGGGTAAATTACAAATTCTGGTTAGGTCAAAAAAAGTTTGAGGATTTTCTAGCTTTTTTCTTTAACCATAACTTAGCAATATTTAACACAGAGCCAAAAATGCCTAATAAAATTAATAAGATTGTCTTCCTGATCAGTTTTTGGGCAAAGGGGTAGTCGCAACGGTGGAAACGAAGAAAAAACTATATGGAAATCTTTTTGGTTTTAAGAAGAAATTCTTATTAAAAAACTATACATTTAGTACAAAGGTGTAGTTGGACGCTGGCAATTATTAGTATACGATGGCCGGATGGTTAGCAGCTGGGTTTAGCATTCGAAAAATTGTTAGTTCGATTCTCTCTCTTTTTTCCTAATTAGAAATGTTAAAAAGAAATCTTCTCAATTATATTTATGAGATTTTCCTTTGAAACATTAACAACTATACACATATCAGTAATTAGATGCTAGCAATCAAAAGTGAGCGATGGCCTGATGGTTAACAGCTGGGTTTATCCTTCCGAAAATTGTAAGTTCAATTCTCGATGAGGGCAATATCATTTTATTTTTCATTTAAAATATTAAAAAGAAAATCTTCTTAATAACATTAAAAAGACTGTCTCTACAATAATAAGACGCACATCTTCTTGAAGTAAATCTACAGAGATATCTTATGACTTTTGTTCTATTTTATTAGGCATTGTTGGCTCTGTGCACTGTACAAGGCAGCAGCTGCAAGACTGGTGAAGTCTTCGAAGGTGCAAAAATCGGGGTCGTGGACGGAAGAACATTCCGGCTCGGCCAAGGCAAGGGCATGGATTCCTGCCATCTCTGAAGAGCCTGAAAGAATTCTCACGATGCTGCGGATAATGAATCCGTCGGCGATACGGAAAGCATGTTATCCGCCAACTCGGAGACGGAAGACAGTCTGCTGGACGGGGAAGGCCTCGACGTCACGGTGTAGTAGGCAATCCTGAGCGCATTATCTCTAATGCTTCAGACAGCAGGGCTCTCGTAACGCCAAATCGTGCAGTTGCTCTGAAGAACTCGCACAAATCTAAAGCAGCCTTGGCTGCTTTAATCAGTCGTATTTCTAAAGGCAACGTAGATGTGGCCCTCATCCTAGAACCCTGGGTCAATGGCTCAAGGATTTGCGGTCTGGGGAGAGGAGGGCAAAGTCAGAACCGGTATTTTGGATAAGTCTGTCGGTCTATATGCCCTACGACGGCGAAAAACTTCCACCACAAGGGTGGTGAGAGATCTGGTGTCAAAATTTTGTACGGGTCATCTTATTATAGGAGCGGACGCTAATGCTCATCACGTCCAATGAGGAAGCTCTGATGTCAAAGCCAGGAGCGAGTCTCTGTTTGACTACCTATTAACAACCAACCTGGTAGTTTGCAACGTGGGTAGCGAGCCTACTTTTATCACTAAAACCCGTAGGGAGGTCATAGACCTCACTATTTGTAGTGAAGGCGCTTATGAGTGGGTTAAAAAATGGCATGTTTTTGGAGAACATTCATTTTTCGACCACCGATATATAGAAATAGTTTTAGACTTTCCTGTAGAGCAACCAATTATGAAGCGCAATCCACGCAACACCAACTGGCAGCCAAACAATGAAATATTAGCCAGAGACCTACCAGTACTACCCGCACAAGCTCCCTCATCAGTTGAGGGGCTCGAGGGCCTGGTAACGACATACACCACCGCGCTTTCAAATACCCTGGAACAAGCTTGTCCAGTGCCAAACCCTCGTGGCAAACATAGGCCCCATTGGTGGACCTACGACCTGGACTCGCTCCGTAAAACATGCAGGAAATAATTTAATAAGGCTAAAAGCCTCGACACGGGGCCTCAATGGCGCGAATATAAAGTTAAACTAAGGGCCTACAAAAAAGCTCTGAGACAGGCAAAGAGAACTTCGAGGAGGAATTTCTGAACTGGGGTCGAAAAGGTTCACGACACAGCGATACTTAGACGAGTTCTCTCGAAAACTCAAACAGCCATCAGCTATTTTCAAAAACCTGGCGGATCCTCGACCAGCACAGAAGGGGAAACCCTTGAGTTGCTCTTGAACACGCATTTTCCTGGTAGCTTGCATAATGCACCCTCAGCACCTGCAATAAGCCTGGCAGTAAATGTACCCATCACGGAGGAAAGGTTAAGGCGGGCAGGTAAGAGCTTTGAACCGTTTAAGGCTGCCGGACGGGACGGGATTATCCCCGCGCAAATCATTAACACGCTGGAGACATCAGCAGAATGGCTGGTATTTCTCTATACAGCCTGCCTGGCTCTCAACTACATTCCGTGATCCGCCACGGTAGTGTTTATTCCTAAGGCTGGGAAGGCCTCCCAGTACGAGCCTAAGAACTACAGACCCATCACCCTCTCGTCCTTTGCACGCAAACCCTTCGAGAGGATAATCAGTGACTACCTCTCCACTACTATTGATATCAACCTTATCTCCAGCTATTAGCATGCTTACACCAAGGGAAAATCAACAGAAACTGCGCTTCACAGTCTAGTCTCTATCATTGAAAAATCGGTGGGTGAAAAGGATTACTGTCTCGTGGCCTTCCTTGACATTGAAGGGGCTTTTAACAATATAAGTCCGGAGGCTATTAACACCGCACTTACTAAGCTGGGCATAAGCAGATACCTAATTGGACTAATCGATCAACTACTACGGGGAAGGAAAATATTTTCATCACTTGGTACGGTTGATTTATCACGCTGTCAGGGTGGTGTTCTCTCCCGCTTTTGCGAGAAGTTTCGTCATGGTCCCCTCGTTGCGGACTTAGTATCAACCCGAGAAAAGTGGAACTCGTTCTTTTCACCAACCGGTACAAGTGGGAGTGTAATGGAGTGTGGTTGCTAAGTGACCTTGCTCAATCCCGACTCTTGCGTCCTCGTTCGTGCACTCTGGGCAACGGGAGCTACCTAGGCTCACGGCAGAAAGAGAGGGAGCCCCGGTGGGGCCACTCTGACATACTTGGTTTAAGGGCTCACCGAGGTTTTTGCGTAGCGTCTGTTCACCATGAGGTGCGGCTGCAAGCGGGCGTCTGTCTTGAAGCAAGCGGCTCGCTATATAAATGTGTAAATATTTTCCAAAACCCCGAAACGGGTTGTGCGCTGGGTTTGGGACCCGCCACGTAAAAAACTTAATTCCAATGAAAAAAAATGCAAAGCCTCGGATGAGAACCCCCTTTAATGTTGACGACCCGGCAAAACGAATAAGGCATAACGATTTGGATATTAGGGCATGTACCGGGAATGTCCGGACCCTTTCAAGGGACGGTACCGCTGCCCGACTGGTTGATGTCCTCGTAGGCGCAAAGGCCGACATCACCGCCCTGCAGGAAATGCGATGGACGGGGCAAGGAAAGACGACCATCGGTCCTTGTGACGTATACTACAGTGGCCAGACACGCGGCAAAGCGCGTGGTGTAGGATTCGTGGTGGGAAAGAGACTTCGCCGCCAAGTATTAGCGTTCACTCCTGTGAACGAGCGTCTCGCTGCGATCCGCATCAAGGCGAGGTTTTTCAACATAACATTTATCTGCGCCTATACGCCGACTGAGGAGACGGACGACGCAGAGAAGGACTCCTTCTACGATAAACTTGAACAGACTTATGATCGCTGCCCACAGCATGATATCAAAATCGTGCTCGGCGACTTTAATGCCAAGGTGGGCAAGGAAGGAGTCTTTGGTCCCACAGTTGGAAAATTCAGTCTCCACGATATAACATCCCCCAACGGCACTAGGTTGATTGACTTCGCCGCTGCTCGCAATATGGTCATCAGTAGTACCAGGTTCCAGCATAAGCGAATACACCAAGCCACATGGCTGTCCCCTGATCAAAGAACTAGAAACCAGATTGATCATGTCTTGATTGACGGCAGACATAGCTCCACCGTTATGGACGTGCGTACACTGCGTGGTCCCAATATTGACTCTGACCATTATCTTGTCGCAGCCAAGATACGCACACGCCTCTGTGCAACGAAGAAAGTGCGCACAGTAACGGAAGGAAAGTTTGACGTCGAGAAGCTGCGCATGACACAGACAGCTGATAATTTCACAACTCGACTCTCACACCTGCTAGCAGAGGGCAATCCTCGACCTAACGATGTAACCGAGCAATGGAAGCATATCTCTCACTTATTGCGTACCGCCGCTGAGGCCACTATAGGGTTCCAGCGAGCCCGCAAGAACAACTGGTACGATGAGGAATGCAAAACTGCCTCGAAAAAAAAGGACGCTGCCTACAAGGAGACGTTGCGAACGGGCGCAACCCGCAGTGTATGGCAACAATATCGTGAGGCAAAGAAGGAAGAGAGACGCCTTTTCAGAAAAAAGAAAAGTGAGGCCGAAAGGCGTGAGTGTGAGGAGCTTGAGATGCTGGCTGACAGGAATGATGCCCGAAAATTCTATGAAAAGATCCGGCGGATGACGGAAGGTTTTAAGACCGGGGCAAGCTCCTGTAAGGACAATAATGGCGACCTGGTAACCGACGTACAAGGTGTACTTAAATTATGGAGGGAGCACTTCTCCTCACTGCTAAATTGCGAGGGAGACGTCGAACCCGATACCCCAATCCCTGACGATGGAAAAGTCGTCCCACCACCTGACTATGATGAAGTGAGGATAGCTATATCCCGGCTCAAAAACAACAAAGCGCCTGGAAAAGACGGACTACCCGCCGAGCTGTTCAAACGCGGAGGCGAAGAGCTGGTAAAAAGCATGCATCAGCTCTTATGCAGAATATGGTCAGACGAATGCATGCCTCCGAATTTAAGTGTGCTTTGGCCAATCCACAAGAAAGGCGATCCCGCTAACCGCAACAACTACCGCGGAATTAGTCTTCTTAATATCGCATATAAGGTTCTTTCTAGCGTGTTGTGTGAAAGGCTGAAGCCCATCGTAGACAAACTGATTGGACCTTATCAGTGTGGCTTTAGACCTGGTAAGTCTACCATCGACCAGATTTTCACGATACGCCAAATCCTGGAGAAGACCCATGATAAGAGAATCGACACTCACCATCTCTTTGTCTATTTTAAAGCCGCTTTTGACAGCGTAAAAAGGAGTTGCCTGTATGCCGCCATGTCTGAATTTGACTTCCCTGCAAAGCTTATACGGCTTTGTCAAATGACGTTGAGCAATACCAACAGCTCCGTCAGAATCGGGAAGGACCTCTCTGAGCCATTTGAAACCAAACGAGGCTTCAGACAGGGCGACTCCCTTTCGTGCGATTTCTTCAATCTGATGCTGGAGAAGATAATTCGAGCAGCAGAGCTAAACCGCAATGGTACAATCTTTTACAAGAGCGTGCAATTGCTGGCGTATGCCGATGATATTGATATCATTGGCCTTAACAACCGCGCCGTAAGCGCTGCCTTCTCTGGACTGGATAAGGAAGCGAAAAAAGTGGGTCTTGCCGTGAACGAGGACAAGACGAAGTATTTGCTGTCATCAAAGAAAGAATCGGCGCACCTGCGCCTTGGCAGCCATGTCACTGTTGATAGTTACAAATTTGAAACTGTGAGGGACTTCGTCTATTTGGGAACCAGTATCAACACCGAAAATAATATCAGTCTAGAAATCCAGCGGAGAATCACTCTTGCCAACAAGTGCTACTTTGGACTGAGTAGGCAATTGAGAAGTAAAGTCCTCTCTCGAAGAACAAAGATCACGCTCTATAAGTCTCTCATCATACCTGTCCTGATGTATGGCTCAGATTCATGGACAATGTCAAGAGAAGATGAGATGGCCCTTGGAGTATTTGAGAGAAAAGTTCTCCGGAAGATTTATGGTCCTTCCCGTGATGCCAACGGCGAGTATAGAAGGAAATTTAACGATGAGCTGTACGAGCTCTACGCAGATCTGACCATAGTCCAGCGAATTAAAGCCCAAAGACTCCGCTGGCTGGGCCATGTTATGCGAATGGACAAAGAAGCTCCAGCACAGAAGGTTTTCCTATCGTCGCCTGAATTCGGCAGTAGAGGAAGGGGGAGGCCTCGACTGAGATGGAAACAACAGGTGGAGGATGACTTGAACTCCCTTGGGGTTTCCAATTGGCGTCCGTTATCGCTAAAAAGGAATGACTGGCGTGCTTTGATACGAAACGGCCAAAATCGCTTAGGCGGTTAAGCGCCAATAAATGATGATGGTACAAAATACCACCGCTGGACCTACCAGAACCTAATGGCGTGAGCCTAGACTTGGCTGATAAAGTCAAATTTTTGGGCACAGTACTATACAGGAAGTTAAACTGGAAGGAGAATATTCTTCAGCGCCAGAGGAAGGCGTGTGGTTCACTTTACACGTGCAAAATAGCCATTGGCAAACAGGGGGGTCTCAGCCCCAAAATATGCAGATGGATCTACACTGCAATTATCCGACCTATCATGCTATATGGAGTCGTGGTGTGGTGGCCTGCGCTGAGCAAGGCCACAAACCTGAAACTGTTTGATAAAGTCCACAGATCTGGCATGATCTGTATTAGCGGCGCGCTAAGAAAAATCCCCAACGAAGTTCTTCAGGCCATTCTAGGCATTTTGCCACTCGATCTGGAAGCGTACCGGGCAGCACCGGCAGCGGTTCTTTGCCTAAGGGAAATGTCTGGCTGGGGCGCATGCGCAACTGGACACTCCAGTAATCTGGGATCTTACAGTTTTCTCCCTCTGAGCACAGATCGATGTGCGTCCACAACAGTCGGAGACAACTGCTTCAAAACAAACATTCCCAGCAGGGAGGAATGGGAGAGGCCGGATCGTTGCCCCGCTACTAATGGCGGCATTTCTGTTTACACTGACGGCTCGAAGCTAGACGGCAGAGTTGGAGGAGGGGTTTATTCTAGGGATCTGGAACTTGAGCTCTCCCTCAGACTACCTGATCATTGCAGCGTCTTCCATGCTGAAGTCTAAACAATCTTGGATGCCGCGGCCTGGATAAATAAACGCGCTATCGGCGAGGATATCGTTATTTTCAGCGACAGCCTAGCGGTCATCAAAGCTCTTAGCTCTTATTCGTTCAACTCTGAACTGACACTCAGCTGTCGTCGATATCTTCAAGAGATAGCCCAACAGAACCGCGTGAACCTCACATGGGTTCCGGGACACAGGGACATTGAGGGAAACTGTAAGACAGACGAAAAAAAAAAAGTTAATGGTCAAATTCAAAATTTGAGGTTCTAAATATTTTATGGATGGAGAAAAGGTGGATCTAGCTCGAGAACTATAGGCTTTACAAAATAACTATTTTCATTTTCGATAGGGAACTTCGTGACAAACAAACGGTAAAACAAAATTTTTCTACGCGTACTAAAGTTGTCAGAAAGATCCTAAGAAGTCCGTAAGTGGCATATACATATGTATTTTTATATAAATTCGACCACTTCGATAAGGGGATGTCAGTTTACGAAAGCAAGCATGACATAAATAACCACCAATAAGTCGGCGTAAATTATTATTGACCGTCGAAAAATCAAATATACGATTTTCATCCATATGGTTTCTTCAAAAAATGCATTGTCTAGGGGCCCCGACAGGATTTTTGCCTACGGCCCCGAAGGTGTTAATCCGGCCCTGAGTACACGTCAAAGAATTCCTATAGGGAAATCCACTAAACATTGTTCTGATTTACAGGGCATTTTATGTGACTTTTTACTCTGCGTACTGAGTTGATCAAAGACGTTCTACACAAAAATTTTTCCCAAGATATCGAGGGCCAACTAAGTGGGCATGGGAACTTTTTTACCTTAAAAAAAAAAAAAACAATGTGCATTTACAGTTATATTTTTTGACTAGTTGGTGCCCGCGACTTCGTATGCGTATAATTTCTGTTTTTTTTGCAGGTAGGTTAGCAAAGAATAAAATCCAACAAAAAGTCTGGAGTTCAGCACTTAGGGGTCGTGTTGTCATGTAAGCTTTAAAGTTTGTCTGCTCGATAAACCGAAATTTCGGTCACAAAAAATGTTTTCATCGGACTGATAAAGCTTAAAGTTTAATAGCTTAGGTATTGAAATTAATCAAGTGGTTTATGACAGCATTCATATTGGGCGATAACCCCAAAACCCGTTGAGATATCGCAAAAAATTATATCTTAAACTTTAAGTTGAGCGTGTAGCAATCCAACCATTCAATTCCATTCAGTACTTTTAGAGTGTTACGACCACAACATACAAACAGACATGGTCCACATATTAGGCGATAACTCTAAAACCGGTTGAGATATCGAAAAAAGTAATATCTTAAATTTTAAGTTGAGCGTCGAGCAATCCAACGAAAAAAGTTTCATTCCGATTCTGCGAATACTGCTCTTCGGGATCAGTACTTAAATAGTGTGAGGGAGTTCAATGCTCTTGATAATTTTTTATATAATCAGTATATGAGGAAGTTGGAAGTGGAGTTGAAGAATGATCCCAAAGCATTTTGGAATTTTATTCGGTCCAAGCGTGGTTCTACCAACATACCTATTTGCATGAATTACAATGACAATTGCTCACAGTCTCTAAATGACACTGTAGAACTTTTTGCAGAATTTTTCAAATCTAATTTCGAAGATGAAGTTACTTTTCAAACTAGTCCTCACTCGAGCTCATACCTATTTCAACGCATTGATTTTGGTTCACTTTCACTATCTGTGGATGATGTTAGTAAAGCTATGCGCTCGTTAAAGCCTTCGCTAAAATGTGACCCTGATGGACTTTGTGCATTTGTTCTGAAGCACTGTAGCTCATCTTTATGCATTCCTCTATGCTACATATTTAATTTATCTCTTTCTTCGGGCTTATTTATTGATAGGTGGAAAACAGCGTCAATCACGCCGATCTTTAAGTCTGGAAATAAAAATGATTTCTCAAATTACAGACCCATTGCTAAGCTCTCAGTTTGCTCTAAGCTTTTTGAAATAATTATTCATGAAAAACTTTTCTTTGTTGTTAAGAGCATTATAGAGCCGCGCCAGCATGGGTTTGTTTCAGGTCGCTCTACAGTCACTAACCTGACATCTTTTTCGGATTTCTGCTTATCAGCCTTCAAAGTCGGTTCCCAGGTGGACACCATATATACTGACTTCTCTAAGGCATTCGACAAAGTGTCCCATCAGATTTTGCTGATGAAACTAGAGTTATATGGTTTTCACTCGGTGTTCCTATGTTGGTTGAAGTCCTATCTGTCTAATAGATCCCTTTGTGTTGAAATTGAAAACTGTAAGTCGCACACCTTTGTGGCAAATTCTGGGGTTCCCCAGGGTAGTATCCTTGGGCCGCTGTTGTTCGTTCTATTCATCAATGACATTGGCGCTTGCTTTCAGTCTTCCAACTTTCTTCTTTATGCTGATGACTTGAAGATCTTTCGCATGATTGACAGTCCATCAGATGTTTTACTTTTGCAATGTGACCTGGTTAACCTTGTTGACTGGTGTAATACTAATAAGCTCTTTCTAAACGTTAAAAAATGTTTTCACATGTCTTTCTCGAAGACCAGCAATAATCTTGTTTCACATTACTATTTAGCAGGCAGTCTCTTGAGCACAGTCGACGAATTTGTGGATCTAGGTGTCGTCTTTGACACTCATTTTTCTTTCGTTAATCATATCTGCTATGTCCTCCCGAAGGCTTATAGAAATCTTGCATTCTTACGCCGATATGCTAAGGACTTTAATGACCCCTATACTAGGAAGGCTTTATATATATCGTTGGTTCGCTCAAAGCTTGAGTATGCGTCCATTGTGTGGAACCCAATCTACAGCTGTCATGCGGCTAGAATTGAAAGGGTTCAAAGAAAATTTATTCGGTTTGGGCTTGGCTCACTCAATTTTGATACACCGTTGCCCTCTTATGAGTCTCGGTGTACATTAATTAATCTACAATCCCTTCAGTCCAGGAGAACTTTGCACCTGCTTATGTTCGTGTATGATCTCGTTGTTGGTTCGGTAAATTGCCCAGACCTTCTCGAGAAAATCACGTTCAATGTTCCTATTAGGTCCCTTCGTTTTTCCCCTCCTTTTTATCTGAGTTCTTTGATCCAATATTCCGCTCTCTAGCGGAATTCAATAAACTTTCGAGTAGGCTAAATATCGATTTCTCTCTATCCAGGGACGTTTTTAAGTCTCAATTACTTTTGTACCTAGATATTTATTAAAACTCTAATATTATATGCAGATATGTGTTATTTTTTTATTAATTGTATTTAAAATTTAGCCTTATAAATTTCTGTATCTAGTCTGTAAGATTTATAATCATAGACTGAATAAACCTGAATTGAATTGAATTGAATTTTGTCTAGACTTGTTTCGATTTTCTAAGTTATTCAAAAGTGGTTAAACCTCGCAAAATCTAGCCTTATGCAAAAACAGTTTGAGGGTTTTCTAACTTTTTTCCTTAACGCTAACTTAGAAATATTTAAAAAGACATTTTATATTGATTTTTGATTTGTTTTTTGAAAAAAAAAAAAAAATTTAGGTATATTGAAACCGGGAAAAATGTAGCCTTTTGGAAAAACCGTTTGAGGGTTTTCTAGCTTTTTTCATTAACCATAACTTAGAAATATTTAAAAAGACATTTTATATTGATTTTTTTTTTTTATTCAAAAGCGGTCAAACTTGTCTAGACTTGTTTGGTGTTCGGGTTGTAAATCTGGATGAATAGAAATGAGTTGTTGTCTTTAGTAATATTTTAGTTGACCTCTAACCACTTCGTTTAGAACAAAATTTAAGGACCTGTGCAAAATTATCGATTTTTATATTTCAAAATTTATAGAAATAATCTAATAAATAGAACAATATCCCCCTTATTCATGAAAAATATAAAAGGTTTTTAAGCTCATATTATTCAAAATTTGTATGAAAATGTCATATTAAAAAGCTTTATAAACCAATTTTATTTTTTATGAATATGAGGGTATGTTTAAAAAAATTTTAATTTTCAGAAAAAACTCATTTCTATAATGGATGGTATGTATGTATATTTATGAAAATATTCGCAGTAAGTTTTTCCGAAAAAAGTATCACAAATATAAAAATATGTCTTATGAAATTTTAATGAGCTTATAAAAAATTAAGATTAGAAATACTCATATACCTAAAGATGTTTTAAAAAAGAAAAAAATATTTTCAATGAAAAAAAAAATTTTATCCCGGAGCTGTTCTCGAACCTACAACAGTTCGCTCGCTATCCGATGCGCTAACCACTGCAAATCACCAATTCAAGCTGTATGGGCAATGAGCGAGAGAATGAAAATAGTTTCTCTAATAAAAGGAGGAGCTTGTTGAGTGAAAGATTGAAAGGTTCATTTTGCAGAAAATGAGTTCTATTTATAGAAATTTATTATACAGGCGTGTTTTTAAATCTTTTTAGAGGGGGTAAATTACAAATTCTGGTTAGGTCAAAAAAAGTTTGAGGATTTTCTAGCTTTTTTCTTTAACCATAACTTAGCAATATTTAACACAGAGCCAAAAATGCCTAATAAAATTAATAAGATTGTCTTCCTGATCAGTTTTTGGGCAAAGGGGTAGTCGCAACGGTGGAAACGAAGAAAAAACTATATGGAAATCTTTTTGGTTTTAAGAAGAAATTCTTATTAAAAAACTATACATTTAGTACAAAGGTGTAGTTGGACGCTGGCAATTATTAGTATACGATGGCCGGATGGTTAGCAGCTGGGTTTAGCATTCGAAAAATTGTTAGTTCGATTCTCTCTCTTTTTTCCTAATTAGAAATGTTAAAAAGAAATCTTCTCAATTATATTTATGAGATTTTCCTTTGAAACATTAACAACTATACACATATCAGTAATTAGATGCTAGCAATCAAAAGTGAGCGATGGCCTGATGGTTAACAGCTGGGTTTATCCTTCCGAAAATTGTAAGTTCAATTCTCGATGAGGGCAATATCATTTTATTTTTCATTTAAAATATTAAAAAGAAAATCTTCTTAATAACATTAAAAAGACTGTCTCTACAATAATAAGACGCACATCTTCTTGAAGTAAATCTACAGAGATATCTTATGACTTTTGTTCTATTTTATTAGGCATTGTTGGCTCTGTGCACTGTACAAGGCAGCAGCTGCAAGACTGGTGAAGTCTTCGAAGGTGCAAAAATCGGGGTCGTGGACGGAAGAACATTCCGGCTCGGCCAAGGCAAGGGCATGGATTCCTGCCATCTCTGAAGAGCCTGAAAGAATTCTCACGATGCTGCGGATAATGAATCCGTCGGCGATACGGAAAGCATGTTATCCGCCAACTCGGAGACGGAAGACAGTCTGCTGGACGGGGAAGGCCTCGACGTCACGGTGTAGTAGGCAATCCTGAGCGCATTATCTCTAATGCTTCAGACAGCAGGGCTCTCGTAACGCCAAATCGTGCAGTTGCTCTGAAGAACTCGCACAAATCTAAGGCAGCCTTGGCTGCTTTAATCAGTCGTATTTCTAAAGGCAACGTAGATGTGGCCCTCATCCTAGAACCCTGGGTCAATGGCTCAAGGATTTGCGGTCTGGGGAGAGGAGGGCAAAGTCAGAACCGGTATTTTGGATAAGTCTGTCGGTCTATATGCCCTACGACGGCGAAAAACTTCCACCACAAGGGTGGTGAGAGATCTGGTGTCAAAATTTTGTACGGGTCATCTTATTATAGGAGCGGACGCTAATGCTCATCACGTCCAATGAGGAAGCTCTGATGTCAAAGCCAGGAGCGAGTCTCTGTTTGACTACCTATTAACAACCAACCTGGTAGTTTGCAACGTGGGTAGCGAGCCTACTTTTATCACTAAAACCCGTAGGGAGGTCATAGACCTCACTATTTGTAGTGAAGGCGCTTATGAGTGGGTTAAAAAATGGCATGTTTTTGGAGAACATTCATTTTTCGACCACCGATATATAGAAATAGTTTTAGACTTTCCTGTAGAGCAACCAATTATGAAGCGCAATCCACGCAACACCAACTGGCAGCCAAACAATGAAATATTAGCCAGAGACCTACCAGTACTACCCGCACAAGCTCCCTCATCAGTTGAGGGGCTCGAGGGCCTGGTAACGACATACACCACCGCGCTTTCAAATACCCTGGAACAAGCTTGTCCAGTGCCAAACCCTCGTGGCAAACATAGGCCCCATTGGTGGACCTACGACCTGGACTCGCTCCGTAAAACATGCAGGAAATAATTTAATAAGGCTAAAAGCCTCGACACGGGGCCTCAATGGCGCGAATATAAAGTTAAACTAAGGGCCTACAAAAAAGCTCTGAGACAGGCAAAGAGAACTTCGAGGAGGAATTTCTGAACTGGGGTCGAAAAGGTTCACGACACAGCGATACTTAGACGAGTTCTCTCGAAAACTCAAACAGCCATCAGCTATTTTCAAAAACCTGGCGGATCCTCGACCAGCACAGAAGGGGAAACCCTTGAGTTGCTCTTGAACACGCATTTTCCTGGTAGCTTGCATAATGCACCCTCAGCACCTGCAATAAGCCTGGCAGTAAATGTACCCATCACGGAGGAAAGGTTAAGGCGGGCAGGTAAGAGCTTTGAACCGTTTAAGGCTGCCGGACGGGACGGGATTATCCCCGCGCAAATCATTAACACGCTGGAGACATCAGCAGAATGGCTGGTATTTCTCTATACAGCCTGCCTGGCTCTCAACTACATTCCGTGATCCGCCACGGTAGTGTTTATTCCTAAGGCTGGGAAGGCCTCCCAGTACGAGCCTAAGAACTACAGACCCATCACCCTCTCGTCCTTTGCACGCAAACCCTTCGAGAGGATAATCAGTGACTACCTCTCCACTACTATTGATATCAACCTTATCTCCAGCTATTAGCATGCTTACACTCTGAAAAAAAAAACTAGTAAATCCAAATATTTTTACATTTGCCGCAAATACTTCCACGGTCGGATCGTGCCCAAGTACTTTTCTCATTTGCTTTAAAAGTGCGAGCACTTTCGCGGCAAATACGCGGCATTTTTAAATTAACAGTGGAAAACTTTTAATCGAAAGACGGAGCACTGTTGTAGCAAATACTTTCTCATTTATTTTAACAGTAGAAGTATTTGCGGTTAACAGTGTTTGCTGTTAAACTAAATGTTATCGCATTTATTCTTTTATGGTTCATTCCCCCCACCCCCAAACTCACCACACTTCTCAATGGACCAGAGATGGGCATATTGCACTAAATTTTGAGTGCAATCGCAATAGGTAATATGCGCATCTCTACCATGTTAAATAAAAATTGCAATTTTGATTAATTTTACAATGAAAATCTTATTTATTTAACATAAAATGTAATACACTGAAATTTAAAGAAATATTCATATCAAAACCAGCATTAAAAATCTAGTGGATAGTGATCTTCTACAATATTCTTGTCAAAAAAATCTTACAACACTTTTTCCATCATTTAAAGTATATAATTTGGATGGTATCGAAATGACATCGAGTTTTTTTAAATAAAAGGCATTATTAGTGCCTAAAATTTCATACGATTGATATTTTTCCAAAAAAAAAGTTTTGCATTCTTGGCAAATTAAAAATATTTCATTTTTTAATTCAAAAAATATTTTTATAATCTGCAAAATTGTATTCTTTGATTTTACATAGTCATTTTTTTCATAAAACACTCCTTTGTAACTTACACTTGAAGTTTCATAACCGGTTCTAAAATGTGTACATAAATTTGGATAAAATTCAAATTCAGTTAGATCTATTGGTAGAACATTTCTGCATTCTACAAGATCGTTTTCAAAAAAATTACTTTCTAATAAATTAGAGCAGAATTGGAAACAATACTTAGTTGCAAGAGTCAGCGGAATATTTTTGCGTGATGTTATATTATTGGCGTATTTTTTAAATTGAGCATGCTTTCCTTCGAATCTGAAACACCACAAAAATTTAAGTGGGCCAAGTTCTTTGATAGAGTTGATATAGTGAATCATAAAATGGTGTTTTGGCTTTAGCTTCTCTTTAAAGCCTGTAATATAAAATTTGTGATGATCGGCAATTAAAGAACGTAGTTCATGCAAAATATTATCACTAAATTCCTCAGCCATTAAAATGTCAATAATTTTGATAAATGTTATTAAAAATTTATATACTAAATCCAATTCGTCTACTAAGTCGCCAATAATTAGTAAAATAGTATTCAAAAAAAGTTTCATTTCCGAAGCGTTCATTTTTATGTTATTAGTCTTAATTTGAGCCCTTGTTATGGGATTACTTAAACTTCTTACGTGAGCTGGGCCGTAAGCAAACATTTGTTTTCTATAGTTAAACGCTTCCAACGAAAAATATTTTTTCTGATATATAAAATAATCCAGAACCTTTGGAATATTATATCTCGCTACTCCTAAAAAAACGTCGTGCATCAAATCACAAGCTTTATTATCTGTAACGTGAAAAAGAGGTAGTCTGTTCCAAATTGAATTTTCTTTAACAGCATTAAGTTCTTTGTCACAGCACTGCAATTCCATGGAATAACTTTCTTTATTACGTACTTTTTGCAAATCTTCGATTAATGCTGATTGACACTCTTCTTTGGATAACGAACAAAGTCGACAAAAAAATTTGCTGTTAAAACTAGTATGGTAGCCCATTACTTCATTTAAGCCCAAGTTATCACCCAATATCTGGCCGAGATAAAAATAAATATTATATTGGGTATTCTCAACGACTACATTTATACCATTTAGAGATAAGTCTTCAAGAACCTCAATAAGTCTGTTAAGTGTTAATTCATTACCGAAATAACTCATATCTTTCGCGTTTATAAATCCTGCTACAAAAATATTGCTCAAATGAGATATTTGGTGTGACGGGATGACAGGTATTGTAAAATATATACCACAAACTGAATGCGTATGCGTTCCCAAAGGGTTATTAATTTGGAATGCATCAAAGTATAAAAAAATGGGAAAAACAGTTTTACTGCCGAAGCAACTAGTCTTACTCTTCCAAAGATTGCCCATTATGAAATGGTTAAGAGTATTTGAAGACTGTATTTTTTTAATGTTTTCAAATGTTTTTTGTAAAATGTTTGGCTCTTCAAAGTATTTCTTTAATTGATGCTTTATGTCACAGAGACAGCCCTCAATTATGTTTTCTTTTAAGGTTGGGTAACCAGAAGCAAATACTTCATCGAGTTGCCTAGATATTGTAAATAATTGTGGTGGCTTATGAAGACCATTATCTTCGAGTTTTTTTAGTAATTTGTATTCTGAAGAAATATTCTTAAAAGGTTGCTTGGCATAGGCAATTAATTCTTCAAATTCGCTTTGTTTCTCAGGAGCAATGTACTCTGAGAATTTTTCAAAAGAAGTTAAAATTGGAGCAATTATCAATTCAGTGATAGATTTTTGAGCTACTGGTAAATCTTTTCTCAAACTATTCGGTTTGCAGTGAAGCTGCAAAGCATGACTTATTACATTTTTTTCTATTAACTTTTTGGTTTCAATAATGTTTAGTTTACTAGTTTCATTGGCGTTATCTTGAATATGTGGCGAATCTGGATGAAGCTTTAAGCATTCTTGACTCGTAGCGAGTTCTCTTATATTTTGGCTGGAACTTGTATCATTTTTTGGTAATTTGGTTTGTGACACATTCGTGCTCTCACAATCATTAGAACTAAAGTCATGCTTCCTTGCGTGATTTCGAAACTTAAACAAGTTTTGAAAGTATTTGTTGCAATTCTGATAAAGGCATAAGTACTTAAAAGTAACAGGACATCGATGTACGTCTTTCAGATGGTTAAAAAGATTTTCAAATAATACGAAATCTTTTTCGCATATAGAGCAAGTATGTATGTTTCTTTGTGTAATTGCGCTTTTATTGAACATTATATAATTTGTTTAAAATATTTTCAATTTTTGGAAATTTTTCCTTATTTGGAATGTCATAAACATATCTTTGTAGAAAAACCCATACATACTTGCTCATTGCGGAATATTCGACGTTGAATACAAAACAAATTTTTATAACTAAATCTATAGCCCTTACTAAGCTGTTTACTTTGTATTTAACATTGTCAACACAGACATAGAACTCGTTTAAATTTTGGGGACTCTCGCCAACAACAAACACTCTGGGTTGCAATGTTAATCCCTCTTTGTGCGCGGCATTATTCAGTTCATCAAGTTTTTGTTGAAAATTGTTAATATTTAAAATATGTGTGATCATATCCATTTGTGCATCTGTGATAGACGGTTTAAAGTTTTTATTTACCCTTGGCGGTGTTATTACTGCATGTAATAAGTTAAAGAAATGATAATGCCTGCAATCTAAAATAGAAAGGGAAATATAACATACAACATACAACAGAAAAATGTATACATACTTGCGTCACTAGCACCAATCATGGCGTCGTAGTAAGTCTGGTTAAGTTTATCTTTTATTGATGAACTAAAAAATACTTCCTCTATTGTTTCCAGCATGCTGTCAATTTTGTTAAGCATCAGATCTGATTTTCCAGGAAACATTGTGTCAAAATCAATATCAATCAGTTGGTAACCATTGGAATCGCAATATCGCGGCCATTCCTTTAATAAATCTTGTATACCATTTTTGTGTTCTCTAATTCTCTCTTCTGAAGTTTCTTTCCACAATACACATATATCTTCAGGGATATTATGCTGTAACCATTGTTTAGTTGTACTCGATTTTTTCGGACCCTCATTGCTTATAACAACAGTTTTACTAATTTTTGATGGAGTGTCATTTTTCATCCTAGACTTTCGCTTATGCAAGCTATTAAAATATCTATCATACAACTTTCCGGTAGCGTTTTTTTTGTTTGTTCTGGGTATATAGTACACCGATTCCTGCTCGGTTGGAAAGAGCTTGACAATCTGGCTTGCTACATTTTTCATTGTTTCCGGAGTCATTTTGATATCGCGTTTAATGTAATCATCTGCAATAATACGCACTATTGTGGATTGATCACTCTCCTGGAGGCAATTCAAGTTTTGGTATTTGTTAACAATAACACTACCATCGACGGTATCTTTCAAAATGTGCTCCAAGTTGGGTTGATGGCCAAGTGAAATCGGTGGTGTACTAGTGCTCAGCCGGCTGTGAGGTGGTGAAATGTTGTTCATTGTGCTTGCCCCACTGCAACATGTAAGTATATCACACTAGGAATATATAAACGTAAATAAACAGATAAACAAAAGTAAACAACAGCTATCTTACATTATTTTGCAAACGCCAATTTTGAAGATGGTATCGGAATTTTATTTTGTCAGCTATGAGTTCTCTTTTATTGAGGATTTCATCAATGTCGTGAGAGTGTATCATCTTCAAGATGTCCATACTCTTTACCCCACACTGATTGAACTGTATTAATGAATCAGTCGACATACCCCAAGAGCACAACAAATCACATAGCTGTACATCGGTGTCGAATATGAGTATTGTCTCATTGTCGTTTTTTGATGTACTGGGCTCATCTTCAAGCGGATTTGGTTCGGAAAATGGTGAAATATCAGCAGGTGTAGATGGTATTAATTCCTCACTCATAACTGCAAAAGTTTTTTTGAATAAACATTTCATTTGTAATAAATTAGTACATACATACCTCTGAAATAATGTAAAATCACCACTGTTCAAATATGTTGCCTTAAATGATTCTGGATATGCATAAGTATATACGCTAAGCTATATATACAAATTATATGTTAGAATAAACACTTTTTCTCCCGAAAACTATAGATTACAACGCCACCAAATGAGTTCCACGTGAAAGAAAAAATGTAAATGAAAATTTCATGGCATAACGGTAAACTCAAATGCGGAATTAAATGCGAGATTGTTAAAGCAAATACCTTTGCATTTAAAAATAGTTAATCACATGAAATTTAAATACGAAGCATTTGAAATAAATACTCTTACATTTGAAATCAAATGCGAAATTGTTAAAACAAATACCTTTGCATTTAAGAATAGTTAATCACATGAAATTTAAATACGAGGCATTTGAAATAAATACTTTTACATTTGATTGTGTTTAGAGAATTTTTAAAAACGAGCACGCATTTAAAACAACAGTGCCGTATTTAGAAAAAGTTGTTGAACCAAGAGCAAAGTATTTATAGAAAATACTTTGCTGTTGAAATAAATACTTTTGCTTAAATGTGCTTGAACCACGTAAAGTATTTGGATTTAATGTGGATTTTTTTTTTCAGAGCACCAAGGGTGGGTGAAAAGGATTACTGTCTCGTGGCCTTCCTTGACATTGAAGGGGCTTTTAACAATATAAGTCCGGAGGCTATTAACACCGCACTTACTAAGCTGGGCATAAGCAGATACCTAATTGGACTAATCGATCAACTACTACGGGGAAGGAAAATATTTTCATCACTTGGTACGGTTGATTTATCACGCTGTCAGGGTGGTGTTCTCTCCCGCTTTTGCGAGAAGTTTCGTCATGGTCCCCTCGTTGCGGACTTAGTATCAACCCGAGAAAAGTGGAACTCGTTCTTTTCACCAACCGGTACAAGTGGGAGTGTAATGGAGTGTGGTTGCTAAGTGACCTTGCTCAATCCCGACTCTTGCGTCCTCGTTCGTGCACTCTGGGCAACGGGAGCTACCTAGGCTCACGGCAGAAAGAGAGGGAGCCCCGGTGGGGCCACTCTGACATACTTGGTTTAAGGGCTCACCGAGGTTTTTGCGTAGCGCCTGTTCACCATGAGGTGCGGCTGCAAGCGGGCGTCTGTCTTGAAGCAAGCGGCTCGCTATATAAATGTGTAAATATTTTCCAAAACCCCGAAACGGGTTGTGCGCTGGGTTTGGGACCCGCCACGTAAAAAACTTAATTCCAATGAAAAAAAATGCAAAGCCTCGGATGAGAACCCCCTTTAATGTTGACGACCCGGCAAAACGAATAAGGCATAACGATTTGGATATTAGGGCATGTACCGGGAATGTCCGGACCCTTTCAAGGGACGGTACCGCTGCCCGACTGGTTGATGTCCTCGTAGGCGCAAAGGCCGACATCACCGCCCTGCAGGAAATGCGATGGACGGGGCAAGGAAAGACGACCATCGGTCCTTGTGACGTATACTACAGTGGCCAGACACGCGGCAAAGCGCGTGGTGTAGGATTCGTGGTGGGAAAGAGACTTCGCCGCCAAGTATTAGCGTTCACTCCTGTGAACGAGCGTCTCGCTGCGATCCGCATCAAGGCGAGGTTTTTCAACATAACATTTATCTGCGCCTATACGCCGACTGAGGAGACGGACGACGCAGAGAAGGACTCCTTCTACGATAAACTTGAACAGACTTATGATCGCTGCCCACAGCATGATATCAAAATCGTGCTCGGCGACTTTAATGCCAAGGTGGGCAAGGAAGGAGTCTTTGGTCCCACAGTTGGAAAATTCAGTCTCCACGATATAACATCCCCCAACGGCACTAGGTTGATTGACTTCGCCGCTGCTCGCAATATGGTCATCAGTAGTACCAGGTTCCAGCATAAGCGAATACACCAAGCCACATGGCTGTCCCCTGATCAAAGAACTAGAAACCAGATTGATCATGTCTTGATTGACGGCAGACATAGCTCCACCGTTATGGACGTGCGTACACTGCGTGGTCCCAATATTGACTCTGACCATTATCTTGTCGCAGCCAAGATACGCACACGCCTCTGTGCAACGAAGAAAGTGCGCACAGTAACGGAAGGAAAGTTTGACGTCGAGAAGCTGCGCATGACACAGACAGCTGATAATTTCACAACTCGACTCTCACACCTGCTAGCAGAGGGCAATCCTCGACCTAACGATGTAACCGAGCAATGGAAGCATATCTCTCACTTATTGCGTACCGCCGCTGAGGCCACTATAGGGTTCCAGCGAGCCCGCAAGAACAACTGGTACGATGAGGAATGCAAAACTGCCTCGAAAAAAAAGGACGCTGCCTACAAGGAGACGTTGCGAACGGGCGCAACCCGCAGTGTATGGCAACAATATCGTGAGGCAAAGAAGGAAGAGAGACGCCTTTTCAGAAAAAAGAAAAGTGAGGCCGAAAGGCGTGAGTGTGAGGAGCTTGAGATGCTGGCTGACAGGAATGATGCCCGAAAATTCTATGAAAAGATCCGGCGGATGACGGAAGGTTTTAAGACCGGGGCAAGCTCCTGTAAGGACAATAATGGCGACCTGGTAACCGACGTACAAGGTGTACTTAAATTATGGAGGGAGCACTTCTCCTCACTGCTAAATTGCGAGGGAGACGTCGAACCCGATACCCCAATCCCTGACGATGGAAAAGTCGTCCCACCACCTGACTATGATGAAGTGAGGATAGCTATATCCCGGCTCAAAAACAACAAAGCGCCTGGAAAAGACGGACTACCCGCCGAGCTGTTCAAACGCGGAGGCGAAGAGCTGGTAAAAAGCATGCATCAGCTCTTATGCAGAATATGGTCAGACGAATGCATGCCTCCGAATTTAAGTGTGCTTTGGCCAATCCACAAGAAAGGCGATCCCGCTAACCGCAACAACTACCGCGGAATTAGTCTTCTTAATATCGCATATAAGGTTCTTTCTAGCGTGTTGTGTGAAAGGCTGAAGCCCATCGTAGACAAACTGATTGGACCTTATCAGTGTGGCTTTAGACCTGGTAAGTCTACCATCGACCAGATTTTCACGATACGCCAAATCCTGGAGAAGACCCATGATAAGAGAATCGACACTCACCATCTCTTTGTCTATTTTAAAGCCGCTTTTGACAGCGTAAAAAGGAGTTGCCTGTATGCCGCCATGTCTGAATTTGACTTCCCTGCAAAGCTTATACGGCTTTGTCAAATGACGTTGAGCAATACCAACAGCTCCGTCAGAATCGGGAAGGACCTCTCTGAGCCATTTGAAACAAACGAGGCTTCAGACAGGGCGACTCCCTTTCGTGCGATTTCTTCAATCTGATGCTGGAGAAGATAATTCGAGCAGCAGAGCTAAACCGCAATGGTACAATCTTTTACAAGAGCGTGCAATTGCTGGCGTATGCCGATGATATTGATATCATTGGCCTTAACAACCGCGCCGTAAGCGCTGCCTTCTCTGGACTGGATAAGGAAGCGAAAAAAGTGGGTCTTGCCGTGAACGAGGACAAGACGAAGTATTTGCTGTCATCAAAGAAAGAATCGGCGCACCTGCGCCTTGGCAGCCATGTCACTGTTGATAGTTACAAATTTGAAACTGTGAGGGACTTCGTCTATTTGGGAACCAGTATCAACACCGAAAATAATATCAGTCTAGAAATCCAGCGGAGAATCACTCTTGCCAACAAGTGCTACTTTGGACTGAGTAGGCAATTGAGAAGTAAAGTCCTCTCTCGAAGAACAAAGATCACGCTCTATAAGTCTCTCATCATACCTGTCCTGATGTATGGCTCAGATTCATGGACAATGTCAAGAGAAGATGAGATGGCCCTTGGAGTATTTGAGAGAAAAGTTCTCCGGAAGATTTATGGTCCTTCCCGTGATGCCAACGGCGAGTATAGAAGGAAATTTAACGATGAGCTGTACGAGCTCTACGCAGATCTGACCATAGTCCAGCGAATTAAAGCCCAAAGACTCCGCTGGCTGGGCCATGTTATGCGAATGGACAAAGAAGCTCCAGCACAGAAGGTTTTCCTATCGTCGCCTGAATTCGGCAGTAGAGGAAGGGGGAGGCCTCGACTGAGATGGAAACAACAGGTGGAGGATGACTTGAACTCCCTTGGGGTTTCCAATTGGCGTCCGTTATCGCTAAAAAGGAATGACTGGCGTGCTTTGATACGAAACGGCCAAAATCGCTTAGGCGGTTAAGCGCCAATAAATGATGATGGTACAAAATACCACCGCTGGACCTACCAGAACCTAATGGCGTGAGCCTAGACTTGGCTGATAAAGTCAAATTTTTGGGCACAGTACTATACAGGAAGTTAAACTGGAAGGAGAATATTCTTCAGCGCCAGAGGAAGGCGTGTGGTTCACTTTACACGTGCAAAATAGCCATTGGCAAACAGGGGGGTCTCAGCCCCAAAATATGCAGATGGATCTACACTGCAATTATCCGACCTATCATGCTATATGGAGTCGTGGTGTGGTGGCCTGCGCTGAGCAAGGCCACAAACCTGAAACTGTTTGATAAAGTCCACAGATCTGGCATGATCTGTATTAGCGGCGCGCTAAGAAAAATCCCCAACGAAGTTCTTCAGGCCATTCTAGGCATTTTGCCACTCGATCTGGAAGCGTACCGGGCAGCACCGGCAGCGGTTCTTTGCCTAAGGGAAATGTCTGGCTGGGGCGCATGCGCAACTGGACACTCCAGTAATCTGGGATCTTACAGTTTTCTCCCTCTGAGCACAGATCGATGTGCGTCCACAACAGTCGGAGACAACTGCTTCAAAACAAACATTCCCAGCAGGGAGGAATGGGAGAGGCCGGATCGTTGCCCCGCTACTAATGGCGGCATTTCTGTTTACACTGACGGCTCGAAGCTAGACGGCAGAGTTGGAGGAGGGGTTTATTCTAGGGATCTGGAACTTGAGCTCTCCCTCAGACTACCTGATCATTGCAGCGTCTTCCATGCTGAAGTCTAAACAATCTTGGATGCCGCGGCCTGGATAAATAAACGCGCTATCGGCGAGGATATCGTTATTTTCAGCGACAGCCTAGCGGTCATCAAAGCTCTTAGCTCTTATTCGTTCAACTCTGAACTGACACTCAGCTGTCGTCGATATCTTCAAGAGATAGCCCAACAGAACCGCGTGAACCTCACATGGGTTCCGGGACACAGGGACATTGAGGGAAACTGTAAGACAGACGAAAAAAAAAAAGTTAATGGTCAAATTCAAAATTTGAGGTTCTAAATATTTTATGGATGGAGAAAAGGTGGATCTAGCTCGAGAACTATAGGCTTTACAAAATAACTATTTTCATTTTCGATAGGGAACTTCGTGACAAACAAACGGTAAAACAAAATTTTTCTACGCGTACTAAAGTTGTCAGAAAGATCCTAAGAAGTCCGTAAGTGGCATATACATATGTATTTTTATATAAATTCGACCACTTCGATAAGGGGATGTCAGTTTACGAAAGCAAGCATGACATAAATAACCACCAATAAGTCGGCGTAAATTATTATTGACCGTCGAAAAATCAAATATACGATTTTCATCCATATGGTTTCTTCAAAAAATGCATTGTCTAGGGGCCCCGACAGGATTTTTGCCTACGGCCCCGAAGGTGTTAATCCGGCCCTGAGTACACGTCAAAGAATTCCTATAGGGAAATCCACTAAACATTGTTCTGATTTACAGGGCATTTTATGTGACTTTTTACTCTGCGTACTGAGTTGATCAAAGACGTTCTACACAAAAATTTTTCCCAAGATATCGAGGGCCAACTAAGTGGGCATGGGAACTTTTTTACCTTAAAAAAAAAAAAAACAATGTGCATTTACAGTTATATTTTTTGACTAGTTGGTGCCCGCGACTTCGTATGCGTATAATTTCTGTTTTTTTTGCAGGTAGGTTAGCAAAGAATAAAATCCAACAAAAAGTCTGGAGTTCAGCACTTAGGGGTCGTGTTGTCATGTAAGCTTTAAAGTTTGTCTGCTCGATAAACCGAAATTTCGGTCACAAAAAATGTTTTCATCGGACTGATAAAGCTTAAAGTTTAATAGCTTAGGTATTGAAATTAATCAAGTGGTTTATGACAGCATTCATATTGGGCGATAACCCCAAAACCCGTTGAGATATCGCAAAAAATTATATCTTAAACTTTAAGTTGAGCGTGTAGCAATCCAACCATTCAATTCCATTCAGTACTTTTAGAGTGTTACGACCACAACATACAAACAGACATGGTCCCCATATTAGGCGATAACTCTAAAACCGGTTGAGATATCGAAAAAAGTAATATCTTAAATTTTAAGTTGAGCGTCGAGCAATCCAACGAAAAAAGTTTCATTCAATTTTATTCATTACTTTCAGAGTGATACGGCCACAAACATACGGACAGACAGACACACAAAATTTTTAAAATGGTTTATTTGGATTCTACTAGACGAATAATGCTTCCCCAATCAATTTTTGTTGATATGTGCCATGTACAGACGTCGACCCGTTACAATTTTATTATATGTAGAGATAAGGAGAAAAAAGTTGTTCGAACCGAGTTTCTTTGCGTGGTAGAACTAGCAGCTGGCTCTGCTGATGATATATGCCAAAACTTGAAAAATGTTCTGTCTTCACGATATATACCACTTTCAAGAATGATCAAACATCGGACACAACCAACGTCATGGCGGGACGATATAACTCAGTATTTACTAAATTAAAAAAGGACTTGCCCAATATTGCCATATGATAAATTTGTCTACTAACAAAGCTTGCTTAAAATTACCAAGATCACTTGAAGATCTATTGCGTAACATTGGCTCTCATTTTAATAGAAGTGCCAAAAGAGTTGAAAAATTTAAAGAATTTCAAGAATATTTTGAAACCGGCTTACATCAGATTTTAAGCCTTTCTCAAACTCGCTGGTTGTCTGTAAAAAGCTATGTCGATCGGGTTTTGGAGCAATATATGCTTTCTACAATGGATAACAAATTTACTATTATTTATTTAGAATCTATGTCATATGTTCTTGGTCTAACGTGTGACTTTAACGTGTTTTTACAATCTGAAACGCCTCTTTTACATAAATTAAAACCAGAAATTATTGGCTTATTAAAATATTTAGCTTGTAACTATCTTCAGATAGAATACGTTCGATCTGGTCAAGATAGTATTTTACAGGCAGAATTTGGAAATCCCAAATTTTTTATCGACATCAATCACATTTACAACCTGTCAATCATTTACACAGAACTCGCTTCTGATATAGTTAAAAGATTTGACTTTAGTGATGTATTATTTAATATGTTGGATATTGTTGATCCGCAATTTGCTGCCAACAGTGGCGTGGTTGCCAACAGTTGTACGCTCTTGTAATATCCCTGCAGTCAAATTCGGAACTACTCAGCAAACATACTAGTTCATTGACTAACCATTTTGTGGCATATGCATACCAGTTCATTGTTGATTAGTTTTAAAACCAGTCAATGCCAAACTACTCAGCGGAAATTCTAGTTCACTGACTATACATTTTGTGGTGTATTCATACTAGTTCATTTCTGATCACCTTTAAACCCGTCAATGTCCAACTACTCAGCAAACAATATAGTTCATTGACTATACATTTTGTGGTGTATTCATACAAGTTCATTTCTGATCACCTTTAAACCAGTCAATGTCGAACTACTCAGCAAACAATATAGTTCATTGACTATACATTTTGTGGTGTATTTATACTTATTCATTGCTGATAAGCTTCAAACCAGTCAAGGCCAAACTACTCAGCAAGCAATATAGTTCAATGACTATACAGTTTGTGGTGTATTCATACTAGTTCACTTCTGATCACCTTTAAACCAGTCAATGTCGATCTACTCAGCAAACAATATAGTTCACTGACAATACATTTTGTGGTGTATTTATACTAGTTAATTGCTGATTAGCTTCAAACCAGTCAATGTCCAACTACTCAGCAAACAATATAGTTCACTGACAATACATTTTGTGGTGTATTCATACTAGTTCATTTCTGATCACCTTTAAACCAGTCAATGTCCAACTACTCAGCAAACAATATAGTTCATTGACCATACATTTTGTGGTGTATTCATACTAGTTCATTTCTGATCACCTTTAAACCAGCCAATGTCCAACTACTCAGCAAACAATATAGTTCATTGACTATACATTTTGTGGTGTATTCATACTAGTTCTCTTCTGATCACTTTTAACCAGTCAATGTCGAACTACTCAGCAAACAATATAGTTCATTGACTATACATTTTGTGGTGTATTTATACTTATTCATTGCTGATAAGCTTCAAACCAGTCAAGGCCAAACTACTCAGCAAGCAATATAGTTCAATGACTATACAGTTTGTGGTGTATTCATACTAGTTCATTTCTGATCACCTTTAAACCAGTCAATGTCCAACTACTCAGCAAACAATATAGTTCATTGACTATACATTTTGTGGTGTATTTATAGTAGTTAATTGCTGATTAGCTTCAAACCAGTCAATGTCCAACTACTCAGCAAACAATATAGTTCACTGACAATACATTTTGTGGTGTATTCATACTAGTTCATTTCTGATCACCTTTAAACCAGTCAATGTCCAACTACTCAGCAAACAATATAGTTCATTGACTATACAT
Organism: Campiglossa producta; assembly: GCA_964058755.1. NCBI lineage: Eukaryota > Metazoa > Arthropoda > Insecta > Diptera > Tephritidae > Campiglossa > Campiglossa producta. The sequence continues at coordinate 684,708 of CAXKVI010000025.1, read as the reverse complement.
TTTATGGTGTATTTATACTTATTCATTGCTGATAAGCTTCAAACCAGTCAAGGCCAAACTACTCAGCAAGCAATATAGTTCAATGACTATACAGTTTGTGGTGTATTCATACTAGTTCATTTCTGATCACCTTTAAACCAGTCAATGTCCAACTACTCAGCAAACAATATAGTTCACTGACAATACATTTTGTGGTGTATTTATACTAGTTAATTGCTGATTAGCTTCAAACCAGTCAATGTCCAACTACTCAGCAAACAATATAGTTCACTGACAATACATTTTGTGGTGTATTCATACTAGTTCTTTTCTGATCACCTTTAAACCAGTCAATGTCCAACTACTCAGCAAACAATATAGTTCATTGACCATACATTTTGTGGTGTATTCATACTAGTTCATTTCTGATCACCTTTAAACCAGTCAATGTCCAACTACTCAGCAAACAATATAGTTCATTGACTATACATTTTGTGGTGTATTTATACTAGTTAATTGCTGATTAGCTTCAAACCAGTCAATGTCCAACTACTCAGCAAACAATATAGTTCACTGACAATACATTTTGTGGTGTATTTATACTAGTTAATTGCTGATTAGCTTCAAACCAGTCAATGTCCAACTACTCAGCAAACAATATAGTTCACTGACAATACATTTTGTGGTGTATTCATACTAGTTCTTTTCTGATCACCTTTAAACCAGTCAATGTCCAACTACTCAGCAAACAATATAGTTCATTGACCATACATTTTGTGGTGTATTCATACTAGTTCATTTCTGATCACCTTTAAACCAGTCAATGTCGATCTACTCAGCAAACAATATAGTTCACTGACAATACATTTTGTGGTGTATTTATACTAGTTAATTGCTGATTAGCTTCAAACCAGTCAATGTCCAACTACTCAGCAAACAATATAGTTCACTGACAATACATTTTGTGGTGTATTCATACTAGTTCATTTCTGATCACCTTTAAACCAGTCAATGTCCAACTACTCAGCAAACAATATAGTTCATTGACTATACATTTTGTGGTGTATTTATACTAGTTAATTGCTGATTAGCTTCAAACCAGTCAATGTCCAACTACTCAGCAAACAATATAGTTCATTGACCATACATATTGTGGTGTATTTATACTAGTTCATTGCTGATTAGCTTCAAACCAGTCAAGGCCAAACTACTCAGCAAACAATATAGTTCATTGACTATGCATTTTGTGGTGTATTCATACTAGTATATTTCTGATCACCTTTAAACCAGTCAATGTCCAACTACTCAGCAAACAATATAGATCATTGACCATGCATTTTGTGGTGTATTTATACTAGTTCTATTCTGATCAGCTTTAAACCAGTCAATGTCGAACTACTCAGCAAACAATATAAACAGAGCCAACAATGCCTAATAAAATAGAACAAAAGTCATGAGATATCTCTATAGATTTTCTTCAAGAAGATGTGCTTCTTATTATTGTAGAGACAGTCTTTTTAATTTTATTAAGAAGATTTTCTTTTTAAAATTTTAAATGAAAAATAAAATGATATCGCCCTCACCGAAAATCGAACTTACAATTTTCGGAATGATAAACCCAGCTGTTAACCATCAGGACATCGCTCACTTTTGATTTCTAGCATCTAATTACTGATATGTGTATAGTTGTTAATGTTTAAAAGGAAAATCTCATAAATATAATTGAGAAGATTTCTTTTTAACATTTCTAATTAGGAAAAAAAAGAGAGAGAATCGAACTTACAATTTTTCGAATGCTTAACCCAGCTGCTAACCATCCGGCTATCGTATACTAATAATTGCCAGCGTCTAACTACACCTTTGTACTAAATGTATAGTTTTTTTAATAAGAATTTCTTCTTAAAACCAAAAAGATTTCCATTTAGTTTTTTCTTCGTTTCCACCGTTTGCCCAAAAACTGATCATGGAGACAATCTTATTAATTTTATTAGGCATTTTTGGCTCTGTGTAGTTCATTGACTATGCATTTTGTGGCATATGCATACCAGTTCATTGTTGATTAGCTTTAAACCTTTCAATGCCAAACTACTCAGCGAAAATTCTAGTTCATTGACTATGCATTTTGTGGTGTATTCATACTAGTTCATTTCTGATTTCCTTTAAGCCAGTCATTGCCAAACTACTCGGAAAACAATGTAGTTCATTGATTGTCCATTTACTAGTTCATTTCTGATTAGCTTTAAACAAGTCAATGCCAACTACTCAGCAACATTATAGTTCTACGCCTAAACATTTTGTGGTGTATTCATACCAGTTAATTTCTGAATACCTTCAAACTAATCAATTCCAAACTACTCAGCAGACACCTAGCTCGTTTACTATACATTTTATGGATGTTTTTATACTAGTTCTTTGCTGATTACCCTTAAACCAATAAATGCCAATCTAATCAGAAAACATACTAGTATAAAACTATAATTTGCTGGGCGAAATCATACTAGTCACAAAAATCCTGGTTCGTACTAGTATGCAAGTATGTATGAATCTCGGGTTGAAATTATACTACACCTTTTTCAGTTTATATTCAGAAAGTTTTCTGAATATCAATTGTAATTTTCTGAATGTCAATTGTATTTTTCTGAATATCAAATGGAAATCCTGAATATGAATTGTAATTTTCTAAATATAAAGTGTTACTTTCTGAATATAAACTGAAAAAGGTGTAGTCAGAAAAAGTCTAATCTATTTTAGAAAAATACTAATTAGAAAAATTCCATTTCATACTACATTATTATTATAAGGCCTTATTACACCGCAACCATTAGTTCGATCTATTGTAGTACATGGTACTATGCAAACATTATTTGAAATTTTTGGTTTGCTTCTTTTTTCTCTTGTAATTGACAGATGCTTTTTCGTGTTTGGGTAAATACAAATATGATGCTGATGTATACATGTTCCAGTATGTCAACTGCTATATTTCTTGTGTATATACACAGAAAAAAGGCACTGGTACAATCAACAATCTCGTGCTGTTATCCTGAAGTTGACCAAATTTTGGTTGTTTGAACGGTATTTTTTGTTGAAGTTACTGTATTCAGATCTTTTATGATCCCTCTAGATCTTTTATAATCCCATTTTGGCCAGGTTTGTTTGGATGTCCGGCACCCTTGGGATTGTTGCTACCTTTCGTTGGCTTGACGGAGTGTGTACTCCAATCAAACCTGGCCGAAATGTGATCATAAAAGATCTAGAGGCATTCACGCCCTAAGAAGGAGAGAAATCTCCATATTAATAGGTGTTCTAACTGGGCACTGCCTTATTGGTAGGCACGCAGAAGGTGTGCCCTATCGACGATGCTGTAGGAGCTGCAAAGATGATGAGGAAGAGGAAACGGTGAAGTACCTCATCTGCAACTGCCCGGTCTTAAGCGGCGCGAGAACGCGCTTTTTGGGAGTTCCCTTCCTGGATAGCCTAAACCAGACCGCTGAACTGGACATAAAGGACTTGATGGCCTTCATAAAGTCATCTATGTTATGTTATGTTAAAGTGGCTGCCTCCGCAGTCCACGCGGAGGCTCACGTGGGCCTTAGTTTGGTCCGTTGTGATACCACGAAAGGAGCCCTAAAAATTCCCTTTCTGTAGATCTACCTGACCCAGCAGAAAGGTCGCATCCCCCAAAAAGTTTTGTAAGAAACCTTCTGACATACGACCTCTCCGCTGGGACGGGTCGAGGCAGGAGGCCTCAAAAACACATAAAAACCTTGAAGGGATCCGTCCGCCCGTCACCCCCATACAAAGTGCAACGTATACGTTGCAACTCTATATGGTGATGACGGACAGACGGATCCCACAAGGTTCGATGTGTTTAGGGCCGGAGTTCATACACCCATGAAGCTAAACCAGCGCGTTTGTCTGATGTAGCGCAGAAAATCATCTATATTTGCAGATTCTAGCTCCGCGAGGCATCCAAAGGAGTGTTTGCGGAGACATCGGTACCTGGTTTTCGACAGAGCGGGACAGTGGCATAGATAGTGTTCTACACTTTCTATCTCCTCCTCGTCCCTGCAGCTGCGGCAGAAGTCATTTGTATAGAGGCCCATGAGAGCGCCATGGGTTCCCATAAGACAGTGTCCTGTAAGAAGGCCCACTAGTGGGCTAATGAATAGGCGATTCAGATGAATTACCGATTGCGACCTTTTTTCGTTAAGTTTGGGCCAAATTTGCCTGGACGTTCTGCAAGTCGGCTCCATGGCCCATCTTGCGTCGGCTTGTTCTATGAACCGGGAACGCAGCCAGTGCTTGCATGTATTTAGAGGGGGGGTCACCCATCTAAGTGGTTCGAGGAGGAGTAACGGTGTCGGTTTAGGAGTGTCAGTCCCGGGATACTACTATGTGGAAAATCCCAACAAAAATCAAAGTTGGAAGAGAAGTTCGGCAAAAGTCTCGTTAGAGGTTATGACAACCTGTTGGTATATAACCGCCATTTTTTTTACGTTGCGGCATAAACTTGAGTATATTGACAACAACAATATAAATTGACTCTAACAATGCTCCTTTAACTCGAGTGTATGGCCCAGCATGAAAGCAGTCTTACTTTGACTCTTTTTGATGTAAAAATAAGACTTACTTTTATCTATATATATATATGTGGGACCGGAACTCCGCAGTGGACGACAAACTTAACCTTGAGTAACCTTAATTTACCTTACTTAAAAATACAACTCCAAAGCCCCAATTACATAAAACTTTGACAAATGCGCGCCTCGTTTTTGAGCATTTGCAAAAATTTCGCTTCGCTTTACGTTTAAAAAACTTTAAATGAAAGTGAATCCTACAAAGTTGAATGCAATTGGGCCTTCACCTATATAATGAAACTTGACGAACGCGGAATTTGAAAGGAGCCATTGCAAGTTGAATTCAATAATTAAATTAAAAATACAATAAACAACATAATTTAAAAAATATAGAAAAAAAAACTTGTGTCAACTTTACCGAGAATCGAACTCAGAGCCTTTAGCTCATTTTTGGCTGTGTATGAACTAGTATATAAACTGGTATAATGCTGATGCAGAGGCTGACTAGTATACCAATTGGTATGGTGCTGATGCAGAAGAGGACAATTGATTTTCTTTTTCTCTTGTAACTGCTTCTTTTTTACCTTGTAATTCACAGATGCTTTTTCGTGTTTGGGTAAATACAAATAGTCGCTGCTTTTAAAGAATAAACTGGTATATTGCTGATGTAGAGGCTGACTATGATATTGGTGCATAGACCGACTACACCTTTTTCAGTTTATATTCAGAGAATTACAATTTATATTCAGAATTTTACAATTCATATTCAGAATTTTCATTTCATATTCAGAAAATTACATTTCATATTCAGAATATTCATTTCATATTCAGAGAATTACAATTCATATGCAGAATTTTCATTTCATATTCAGAAAATTACAATTCATATTCAGAAAATTACAGTTCATATTCAAAATTAAAATTTCTGAATATGAAATGAAAATTCTGAATATGAATTGTAATTTTCTGAATATGAAATGAAAATTCTGAATATGAATTGTAATTCTCTGAATATGAAATGAAAATTCTGAATATGAAATGTAATTTTCTGAATATAAATTGAAAATTCTGAATATGAATTGTAATTCTCTGAATATAAACTGAAAAAGGTGTAGTATACCAACTGGAATGAATGTCAAATTAATGGACTAGTATGACAAGTGGTACGATCTGACTGGGCATAATGATTAGTATGTCCTGCCGCATAGACTGAGCAGTATGTCAACTGGTAGGATTCTGATGTATATATGAACTAGTATGTCAACTGGTAATATTCTGATGCATATATCAACTAGTATGTCAAATGGTATATTTCTGATGCAAATTTGAACTAGTATGTCAACTGATATGATTATGATGCATAAGTGAACTGGTATGTCAACTGGTATGATTCTGATGCATAAATGAACTACTATATCAACTGGTATGATTCTGACGCATATATGAACTAGTATGAAAACTGGTATGATTCCGATGATTTTTTTAACTAGTCTGTTAATTGGTATGATTCTGATGCATATATGAACTAGTCTGTCAACTGGTATGATTCTGATGCAAATAAGAAGTAGTCTGTCAACAGGTATGATTTTGATGCATATATGAACTAGTCTGTCAACTGGTATGATTCTGATTCATATATGAACTAGTCTTTCAACTGGTATGATTCTGATTCATATATGAACTATTCTTTCAACTGGTACGATCCTGACGTATATACGAACTAGTATCTTAAATGGTATGATACTGATGTGTATAATAACAAGTATATCAACTGGTATATTCCTGATGCAGAGGCTGACTAGTCAGCCAATTGGTATGGTGCTGATGCAGAGAAGGACAATTGCCATCTCGTAGGACATCGCCGTGTTAAAAATACCAGTTGCTAATATGGAAAAATTACAGAACTCGAACTAGTTGAGGCCGCCTGGCTGACTGGTACTTGATTAGTATAAAACTAGTTAAGTTGACTGCAGGGATATTGTTCCAGCGCGGTTAAGTTGTGCAGCTTGTATTATTTTCTCCAGCATCAAATTAAAGAAATCGCACGATAGGGGGTCGCCCTGCCTGAAACCTCGTTTAGTTTCGAACGGCCAGGAGAGTTCCTTCCTATCCACTGATAAGGTCCAAACAGTCGGTTTACGTCAGGCTTCAGTCCTTCGCACAATACGCTTGATAGGACCTTTTATATGCGATACTCAAAAGGCTGATTCCACGATAGTTGGCGCAGTTTGCGGGATCACCCTTCTTATAGATTCCAATCTTTAGGCATGCATTCATCCGACCATATTCTGCACAAGAGCTGGTGCATGCACCTTACCAACTCCTCGCCGCCGCATTTAAATAGCTCAGCGGGCAGGCCATCAGCACCCGCCGCTTTATTGTTTTTTAGCCGTGATATAGATTGGTGCTCTGTTCCTCCGTTTAGAAGGGCAGAGAAGAGATACCTCCATAACCCTAGTACTCTCTGAACATCTGCCACCAGGTCGCCGTTGTCATTTTTACAGGAGTTTGCCCCAGGTTTAAAACCTTCTGTCATTCGTCGGGTTTTTTGATAAAATTTTCGGACGTTGCTTCTGCTGAGCTCGTCAAATCCAAGGAGAGCGCGCTTAAGCTAAAATTACCTTACATATCAATATCATAAAAATATATACATAGGTATATAAATAAAATTATATTTAAATCAATAAACATGTAACACATAATAGTTATTAATTTTAAGTACCTCTTTGTAAATAAAAAAAAAATAATAAAATTTCATTTCAATAAATTTTTATTTTATGATTTTTTAGGAATGGGTACGTAAATTCTAAGAATGAGTTCCTAAGATCATGGGTCTGTTCATACATTCTAAGAATGAGGTCTTATAATTTAAGCATTTAAGAATAGATTGACATTTCTATTCTAAGAATGAGTTCGTAGATTCTAAGAATGGGTTCTTGGATTTTAAGTATTATTATTAAAATTTTGTTTGCATGAATATTTACGAATTTTTGTTCTTAATTTCTACGAAAACGTTCTTTGGAGAGCTTTTAATGAAAAAAATTCGTTAAATATATGTACTTTTTCGCAAAAAATATGTACTTTTTTCGTTCAGTGTAAATTAAAGTCTAGACTCTAGAGGTCTATCATTATCAACGCTGGTTTAGATTTTACAGGCTTTACCTCATATTTGGTATAAAAACGACAAACCAATGTTGTAAAACACCATTTACCTTCAAATATTTTTGAAGGAAATCGAATTTCGGTATTTGTTTCCTTTAGCACCCAACTACTAATAATGTAGCTAAAATTATTGGAGAGAGATCAAAAGACGGGGTTTGGCCTCAGGATCGCGAATCCGGAAGAGATTTTTTCATTTTTTGTTTCTGTGGAAAGTTATGGTCAAACACCGAAAATTGACCCGGGTGCGATACCAAAATTGGGGCGGAATCCAAGGTATTTATGTGCAGAACACCTTCCTGACCTGGGCTACGCCAGGCCAAGTCCGTGTGGTTGCCTGAACCTTGGCTTTCGCCACGGTACGCATTTTTTCGCACGTTTTTGGGTACAGCCTATTAAAATTACAACCAAATTCCGGATTCGTGATCCTGGGGCCAAAACCTGTATTTTGAACCCTCCCCCATAATTTTAGCTAATTTATTAGCAGTTGGGTGCTAAAGGAAGTAAATACCCGAATGCCCTTCAAAATTTGCATTGATCAAAATTTTTTCAGACTAGCCGTTTTCTAGAATTCTAGCTTAAAAAACTATCATGTTTTTTCGATTTTCCACCTTTTCTTTCAAAAATTGTCAAAAATGCAAATATCCATGTACAAGAAAGAAAGATTGTTAAGTTACTTTTTCAAAACTTATTTTGTATTAAATTAAAAAAATCATATTTCCGTCTTGTTTTGGTGTTTTTGATCCAATTTTTATACCCAGCGTACTAGTACTAGTACAAGGGTAGTATAATTTTGTTCACATAACGGTAGTGCGTAACGGCACAAAATAATCGAGATAGATATAGACTTCCATATATGAAAGCTCTTGGGTTGAAAAGAGGAGTTCATTAAGGCATGTCCGTCGGTATGTCCGTCTGTCCGTCCGTTCGGCTGTGTACACGATAACTTGAGTAAATATTGAGATATTTGCATGAAATTTTATGTACAGGTTACTTTTTGGTCAAGGTTGGTATTGAAAATGGGCGAAATCGGATGATAACCACGCCCCCTTTTTCGATATCGAAAATTTCGAAAATCATACAAATTGACATAACTTGAGTAAAAATTGAGGTATTTGAATGAAATTTGGCATACAGATTACCTTCTAACCAAAGTAGCTTGCTAGAAAAAATGGGTGATAACCAAGCCCCCTTTTTCGATATCGAAAATTTCGATAATCACATAAGTTGACATATCTCGGTAGCTGAAATGTCTAAAATGATATAAATTTATAGGTGAATTCCCCTGGTGATTCTCTTATGAGTTTTCCATAAATTTTTTAAAGTGGGCGCGGTACCGCCTACTTTTAAGGAAATTGAAAACTCGACTGGTCGTAACTTTTAAAGTGATTACGATAGAACGATGAAATTTGGTACAAAGCATACTAGTATCGTTGGGAGTATACCTGATGAGATTGGATAAAATCGCCCTCCAACCACGCCCATATTAAATTAAACGGAAACGGCTAACATGATATAGTTTGGTAGGATCAGGGTTGTAAAAGAATGCACTCATATGCGAATGAGATCAGCTGAAGTCTTATTCAATGACTTCAAATTTCGTATGCATTAATTGACTCCACTTTTGAATAAAGAATAAAAAAATGAAGTCTGAAGTCTCTTTGAAGTCATGACTTTGAAGTCATTTTGTGATGTCACTAAATGACTTCAATTTTTGCGTGAAGTCACTAACTATTTACAAGAAAAAATTATATAACCTACTAATAATGATCCATAATAACCACTTTATTTTAAATATAAACAAATTATTAACCAAATATAAACAAAGGGGCTTATAGTGAATTATTAACTTTTAAAAGCAATAGCTTTTCGAATGTGTCATCTGATAGACGTCCTCGACGTGGTGCATTAAGTATTGAGGCAAACGAAAATAGTCTCTCTATAACAAAATAGATTGCCATTACCTATAAAAGAGAAGTCGAAAAATTGACTATTGCTTTCTTCACTATTTTCGACGCGCTCCATAAAAAAAATTCTTTCACCACTATGCTTTTTGCCATCTCATTGACCTCGGCAACTTTTTCGTTTGTGAATTCTGGATTTAGGGATCGCACCCATTTCAGTTTTACCTCAGGACATAGCGCTGCGGCAACAATGGCGTCATTAACCTCCTCCAAACAAAAATATTTATGGAATCTTTTTTCCAAGTCTGCTTCCAAAAGATCCGCTACTCGCTGAAGATAATGCATGGCCTGGGATAGTTGCATTTTCCTATATTTGGTTCTGATTGTTGCCAGCGTAGGTAACAGAAAGCCATACACCGTTCCGTTAACTTTTCATAAAGATATTTATGGAATCTTTTTTCCAAGTCTGTTTCCAAAAGATTCGATACTCGCTGAAGATAATGCATGGCCTGGGATAGTTGCATTTTCTATATTTGGTTCTAATTGTTGCCAGCGTAGGTAACAGAAAGCCATACACCATCCCGTTAACTTTTCATAAAGAGCACTAAGAAGATCCATAACTAATTATTTGTATAATATATTTTAGAGAAACTCTAAAATATATTATACAAATAATTAGTTATGGATCTTCTTAGTGCTCTTTATGAAAACATACATATTGTTTGAGTTAAAATAGTTTGCGATCATGTCTTGTATGCCACAGGTAAATTGACTTCAAATGACTCCATATGACTCCAATCAGTGTTGCCAGAATATTTTCAGCAATCCGGCTAGATCGAGAAAAAAACGGCTAAAAAAATTATTTCGGTGAAAAAAATTATAATTTTGGCGGGAAAAACGGCTAAAAATTTTTAATCAACTTTTCACTCGTTTTATTCGCTTTTTTATAATATAAAGGAGCGTTTTCTCAGATGATTTGCATCCGGATATACAGAGCTATAATGAACATAAATAAAGCTTACATTTATATTTGTTATATCCAGGCGCGTTTTCAGGGACGTCCCGAAATGCGCAAGTATATTGCAATTTTTTTGTATGTGACTGTAAAAAATAAAATTTGAATATGAGTCCCAAACTCATGGGATAATATTTTTTGATTTCCGGTCAAATTAGAGATTTGAAATAAGAAAAATTGCGACAAAGCTAAACTTAGGTAAAGAAAGAAAACTTCAAAAGTCCCCATTAATATCATGTGTGGTAAAAAAGTTATTTGGGGGCAAAGGTGAATTTTCCATTTCAGTTTTACCTCAGGACATAGCGCTGCGGCAACAATGGCGTCACTAACCTCCTCCAAACAAAAATATTTATGGAATCTTTTTTCCAAGTCTGCTTCCAAAAGATTCGCTACTCGCTGAAGATGATGCATGGCCTGGGATAGTTGCATTTTCCTATATTTGATTCTGATTGTTGCCAGCGTAGGTAACAGAAAGCCATACACCATCCCGTTAACTTTTCATAAAGAGTACTAAGAAGATCCATAACTCATTATTTGTATAATATATTTTAGAGTTTAATACATATTGTTTGAGTAAAAATAGTTTGCGATCATGTCTTGTATGCCACAGGTAAATTGACTTCAAATGACTCCATATGACTCCAATCAGTGTTGCCAGAATATTTTCAGCAATCCGGCTAGATCGAGAAAAAAACGGCAAAAAAAAATTATTTCGGTGAAAAAAATTATAATTTTGGCCGGAAAAACGGCTAAAAATTTTTAATCAACTTTTCACTCGTTTTATTCGCTTTTTTATAATATAAAGGAGCGTTTTCTCAGATGATTTGCATCCGGATATACAGAGCTATAATAAACATACACTGAACCAAAAACGTACATGTTTTTTACGAACAAAGTTTCATAGAAGTTCACGCTGATTTTTTCTTAGAATCTAAGAAAAATTACATATAATTTAAGAAAAAATTCTTATTATATATGAAAAAATACGTTACATTTAATTAACGTCAGAACTTCGTTCTAAAAATATGAGAACTAAAATTCATTATTTTTTTTGGCTGAATTTGTTTTTAAATGTTACGAATCTGTTCTTAAATTTTAAGAAATTACGTACGTACAATTTGTTCACTATGATTATAAGAACTTTTTCTTTTTAAGAACTATTTCTTATATTTTAGGAAAGTGTCATAGATTGAACCAACATTTTCTTACTTGAGCAGACAGCTGTCACTGTGAAAAATTTTTCATTCATATTAAATGCTGAATATAGTCAAGGCAAATTCGCTATATGAAATAAATAAATAGTTAATATAAATGAATTTGCCTTCAATTTAGTGTAAAAAGGTAAGTTTACTATTTGCCATTAACTTTAAGTGTGTGCTAAAAAATTTTCAATTATTTTACAGATAGGCATAGACTTCAAGACACAAACAACACACTACAAGACATAAGAGCCCTGGCAATCGCAAACCTGGTGGCGCGTGGCAGCGCTTATGGCACTTAATGGTAGCAACGAGATTTTTTTCCCGCCTTTGATGAATTCTGCATACGACACTATCTATCTATCCACCCGACGTGTAGATCGTGCCCGAATTCTGGTAGCGCCGTGCCAATCTCTACGTTAGTTCAACTAAGCATTATATTCGCTACATATCGTCGCTTCCAACGAAGACTAGCATGGTTCAGTTAGCGTGGAAGACTAGCACGGTTCGTTATTTGCGTGGAGAACTAGCACACTTCGTTCTCTGCGTCGAAGACTAACACGCTTCCGGTCTATGCGAACTATGCTAGTTTTCCACACAGAAAACGAAGTGGGCTAGTCTTCCACGATAACAACGAACCGTGCTTGTCTTAAATGCAAACAACGAACCGTGTTAGCCTTCGTTGAGAGCGACGATATATAAAAACTATGTACTTTGACAAATTTTGTTACTCCTTTTAAATAAAATCTTTTTGTAAATAATATTTAACAATAATAATTAAACTTTCATGAATAATATGCTTCGTTTTTTGGATTTTCTTGAAATGGGTTCGTATATTAGAAGAATTAGTTCGTAAAATTTAAGATTGGATTCATACGTTTTAAGAATGGGTTCTTGAGTTGTAAGAACGAGTTCGTAAAATTTAAGAATGGATTCATACATTCTAAGAACGAGTTCGTACAATTTAATAATCTTTTCATACGTTCTAAGAATGAGGTCGTAGTATGTATTAACATATTCTAAGAATGAGTTCGTAGATTCTAAGAATGAGTTCTTCGATTTTAAGTATTATTATTGAAATTTTGTTTGACATGAATATTTATGAATTTTTGTTCATAAATTCTACGAAAACGTTCTTTGGAGAGCTTTTAATGAAAAAAATTCGTTAAATATATGTACTTTTTCGTAGAAAATATGTACTTTTTTGGTTCAGTGTAAATAAAGCTTACATTTATATTTGTTATATCCAGGCGCGTTTTCAGGGACGTCCCGAAATGCGCAAGTATATTGCAATTTTTTTGTATGTGACTGTAAAAAATAAAATTTGAATATGAGTCCCAAACTCATGGGATAATATTTTTTGATTTCCGGTCAAATTAGAGATTTGAAATAAGAAAAATTGCGACAAAGCTAAACTTAGGTAAAGAAAGAAAACTTCAAAAGTCCCCATTAATATCATGTGTGGTAAAAAAGTTATTTGGGGGCAAAGGTGAATTTTCCATTTCAGTTTTACCTCAGGACATAGCGCTGCGGCAACAATGGCATCACTAACCTCCTCCAAACAAAAATATTTATGGAATCTTTTTTCCAAGTCTGCTTCCAAAAGATTCGCTACTCGCTGAAGATAATGCATGGCCTGGGATAGTTGCATTTTCCTATATTTGATTCTGATTGTTGCCAGCGTAGGTAACAGAAAGCCATACACCATCCCGTTAACTTTTCATAAAGAGTACTAAGAAGATCCATAACTCATTATTTGTATAATATATTTTAGAGTTTAATACATATTGTTTGAGTAAAAATAGTTTGCGATCATGTCTTGTATGCCACAGGTAAATTGACTTCAAATGACTCCATATGACTCCAATCAGTGTTGCCAGAATATTTTCAGCAATCCGGCTAGATCGAGAAAAAAACGGCAAAAAAAAATTATTTCGGTGAAAAAAATTATAATTTTGGCCGGAAAAACGGCTAAAAATTTTTAATCAACTTTTCACTCGTTTTATTCGCTTTTTTATAATATAAAGGAGCGTTTTCTCAGATGATTTGCATCCGGATATACAGAGCTATAATAAACATAAATAAAGCTTACATTTATATTTGTTATATCCAGGCGCGTTTTCAGGGACGTCCCGAAATGCGCAAGTATATTGCAATTTTTTTGTATGTGACTGTAAAAAATAAAATTTGAATATGAGTCCCAAACTCATGGGATAATATTTTTTGATTTCCGGTCAAATTAGAGATTTGAAATAAGAAAAATTGCGACAAAGCTAAACTTAGGTAAAGAAAGAAAACTTCAAAAGTCCCCATTAATATCATCTGTGGTAAAAAAGTTATTTGGGGGCAAAAAAGTTATTTGGCATGCTAAGAAGGTACATAGAAACCGCTTTCTAAAGTATATTTTCCGATCTTTTCGAATATAACTTAAAAAAAAAATTTATGAAAGAAAATTTTATAAATTTTTTTCAATTTTGGACATTTTTAATTTTTACGTAAAGCTTGATCTTTTTCCTTTAAAATAATTTTTTTGTTTTGTAATGGACCTCGAAAATTTTTTAATGTTCTTTCAAAAACAATTTATTTATTTTTGTTGTTTTTCTCTAGGCTTTGATAAATTTGGTTGGCGTCTGCACTAGTAACAAAATTAAACTTTAGCTAAGTCATTTCCATTTTCCAGTCAAAATGGTTATTATGAAAAAAAATTGGATCCACCCCGAAAATGTTTTCTGGATACGCACCGAGTAGCAGCAGCATCGGCTCTGCGTCTAAGGGAAACGTCCGGCTGGGGCGCAAGCACTACTGGACACGCCTGTATTTTGGGATCCTATAGCTTTCTTCCGCTGAGCACAGATCGCTGTGCGACCACAACAGTCGAAGATAGCGGTTTTAAAATCAACATTCCCAGCAGGGAAGAATGGGAGAGGACGGATCGGAGTCCCGTCACTCATGGCGGCACTTCCATTTATACTGATGGCTCGAAGTTAGACGGCAGAGTTGGGGGAGGGGTTTATTCAAAGGATCTGAACCTTGAGCTCTTCTTCAGACTACCTAATCACTGCAGTGTCTTCCAGGCTGAAGTTTCAGCAATCATGGACGCCGCGGCTTGGATAGGCCAACACACTATCAGACAGGACATTTTATATTCAGCGACAGCCAGGCGGCCATCAAATCCCTTGGCTCTTACTCGTTCAACTCTGAACTGACGCTCAGCTGTCGTCGATCTCTACAAGAGATGGCCCAACAGAATCGCGTTAACCTCACATGGGTCCCGGGGCATAGGGACATTGAGGGAAATTGTAGGGCAGACGAACTTGCGAGGCAGGGCACGACCAAGCAGGTTCTTCGCGATAAAGAGCGCTTAGGTATGCCGTTTGCCACATGTAAGCTTATGCTGAAGGAGTACACAGTAGGAGTTGTAAGGATGATGAGGAGGAGGAAACGGTGGAGCACCTCATCTGCAACTGCCCGGCTTTAAGTGGCGCGAGAGTGCGCTTTTTGGGAGTTCCCTTCCTGGTCAGCCTACGCCAGGTCACGGAGCTGGACATAAAGGACCCGATGGCCTTCATCAAATCATCTAAATGGTTCGAGGAGGAGTAGCGGTGTCGGTATAGGAAAGTCAGTCCCGGGATTCTGCTATGTGGAGAATTCCGTTAATACCGGGATTTTCCATATGGCAGGGTCCCGGAACTGACTTTCCTAGTGTTGGTGGTATCACAACGGGCCTTTAATACTGGCCTAGGTGTGCCTCTGCGGCAGCCACTTGAACCTAACCTAATCTTATTATTGGAGCGGACGCTAATGCTCACCATGTCCAATGGGGGAGCTCCGATATCAATGCCAGGGGCGAGTCTCTGTTTGATTACCTCTTAACAACCAACCTGGTAATTTGCAACGTCGGTAATGAGCCTACTTTTATCACTAAGACCCGCAGGGAGGTCATAGACCTCACTATCTGTAGTGAAGGCGCTTATGAGTGGGTCAGAAAATGGCGGGTTCTGGAAGAACATTCATTCTCCGACCACCGTTACATAGAAATGGTTTTAGACTTTATTGTAGAACAACCAATCATGAAGCGAAATCCACGTAAGACTAATCGGCAGCTACACAATGAAATATTAGACAGAGACCTACCAGTACTGTCCTCACAAGCCCCCTCATCAGTAGAGGAGCTGGAGGATCTTGTTACTACATTTACATCGGCGCTCTCAAATGCTCCAGGACAGGCTTGTCCAGTGCCAAAACCACGCGGTAAACACAGGCCTCATTCGTAGTCCTACGATTTGGACTCGCTCCGCAAATCATGCCGGAAACAATTTAACAAGGTCAAGAGCCTCGGCTCTGAGCCTCATTGGCACGAATATAAAGCTAAACGAAGGGCCTACAAAAAAGCTCTGAGACAGGCGAAGAGAACCTCGTGGAGGAAACCCTTGAGTTGCTCTTGAATACACATTTTCCGGGGAATCTGCATTACGCACCACTAGCACCTGCAACAAACCTGGCAGTAAATATACCCATCACTGAGGAAAGGGTAAGGTGGGCAGTTAAGAGCTTTGAACCGTATAACGCTGCCGGGCCGGACGGGATTATCCCCGCGCAACTTATAAACACGTTGGAGACATCAGCTAAATGGCTGGTATTTCTCTTCACAGCCTGCCTGGCTCTCAACCACATGCCGGGCTCCTGGAGAAGCGCCACGGTAGTGTTTATCCCTAAGGCTGGGAAGGCATCCCACTACGAGCCAAAAGACTACAGACCGATCAGTCTCTCGTCCTTTGTACTCAAAACCTTTGAGAGGAAATTAAGCGACTATTGTTAGCAACCTTATCTCTAGCTATCAGCATGCATACACCAAGGGTAAATCAACAGAAACTGCTCTGCACAGCCTAGTATCTGTCATTGAGAAATCGCTATGTGAAAAGGACTACTGTCTCGTGGCCTTCCTAGACATTGAGGGGGCTTTCAACAATATAAGCCCGGAGGCTATCAACTCCGCTCTAACTAATCTGGGCGTAGATAGACCTCTAAGTGGTTTAATTGACCAACTTTTAAGGGGAAGGAAAATAGCTTCTTCACTTGGTACTGTTGAGTTATCACGCTATGTCACAAGGGGAACGCCCCAGGGTGGTGTTCTTTCCCCGCTTTTATGGAACCTCACAGTCACCTCGTTGCTACGTGACACAAGCTGGGGGGGCGGGAAGATAGTGGCATATGCAGACGATCTAGCTATTGCATTTAGAGGCAAGTTCCCACAAACTCTGTTTGACCTGATGCAAGTAGCACTGCGAGAAGTTTCGACCTGGTCCTCTCGCTGCGGACTTAGTATCAACCCGGGGAAAGTGGAACTTGTCCTCTTCACCAACCGGTACAAAATACCGCCACTGAGCCTACCAGAACTAGATGGCACGCGCCTGGGCTTGTCGGATAAGGCCAAGTTTCTAGGCATAGTTCTGGACAGGAAATTGAATTGGAAGGAGAATGTTCTTCAGCGCCAGAATAAAGCTTGCATCGCTCTTTACACATGCAAAAGAGCCATTGGCAAAAAATGGGGGCTCAGCCCTAGAGTATGCAGTTGGATCTACACGGCCATCATTCGCCCAATCATGCTGTATGGAGTCGTCGTATGGTGGCCTGCGCTGAGCAAGGCAACATACCTGAATCTGTTGCGGAAAGTCCATAGATCCAATATGATCTGTATAAGCGGTGCGCTAAGGACAACGCCCAACGAAGCCCTCCAGGTCATTCTGGGCATTTTGCCACTTGATCTGGAAGGGTTTCGGTCAGCGGCGGCATCAGCTCTGCGCCTAGGGGAAACCTCCAGTTGGGGTGCGGGTACTATTGGACACTCCAGTATTCTGGAATCTTACAGCTTTCTCCCTCTAAGCACAGATCGTTGTGCGACCACTACAGTCGGGGATAGCTGTTTCAAAATAAACATTCCCAGCAGAGAAGACTAGGAGAGGACGGATTGGTGTCCCGGAACAAATGGTGGCACTTCCATAAACACCGACGGCTCGAAGTTGGACGGCAGAGTTGGAGGAGGGGTTTATTCAAGGGATTTGGACCTTGAGCTCCCTTTAGGCTACCTGATAATTGTAGCGTCTTCCAGGCGGAAGTCTCGCCAATCCTGGACGCCGCGGCCTGGTTAAGCAAACGTGTTATCGGAGAAGATATCGCTATTTTCAGCGATAGCCAAGCGGCCATCAAATCCCTTGGCTCATACACGTTCAGCTCTGAACTAACGCTCAGCTGTCGTCGATCACTTCAGGATATGACCCAACAGAACCGTGTTAACCTCATATGGGTCCCGGGACATAGGGACATTGAGGGAAACTGTAAGGCAGACGAACTTGCCAGGCAGGGCACGACCAAGCAGGTTCTTTAGGATAAAGAGCGCTTAGGTATGTCGTTTGCCACATGCAAACTAATGCTAAGGGAGCACACACTCCGTCAAGCCAACGAAAGATGGCTGCAATCCCCAGGGTGTCGGATATCGAAGAAAACCTGGCCAAAATGGGATCTTAAAAGGACTAGACGCATTTATGCCCTAACTAGGAGGGCAATCTCCATATTGATAGGGGTATTAACCGGTCACTTCCTCATTGGTAGGCATGCAGAAAGGCTAGGTGTGCCCTACCGACGATGCTGCAGGAGTTGCAAAGATGATGAGGAGGAGGAAACAGTGGAGCACCTCATCTGCAACTGTCCGGCTTTAAGCGGCGCGAGAGCACGCTTTTTGGGAGTTCCGTTTCTGGATAGCCTAAGCCAGATCGCGGAACTGGACATAAAGGACTTGATGGCCTTCATAAAGTCATCTAAGTGGTTCGAGGAGGAGTAAGGGTGTCGGTTTAGGAGTGTCAGTCCCGGGATTCTGCTATGTGGAAAATCCCAACAACTGAGGGATTTTCCATATGGCTGGGTCCCGGGACTGACTTTCCTTGTGTTGGTGGTATCACAACGGGCCTTTCAAAACTGGCCTAAGTGTGCATCTGCGGCAGCCACTTGAACCTAACCAAAGTAACACATACAAAATATAAACATTTTTTCCCGTAAAAAAAATTACGGGAAAGGGCGAAAAAGCGACCCCTAAGGAACGGCCAAAATTGCCTAGGCGGTTAAAGGCTATTAAAAGGCCTATATTAAGTAGGTAAGGGGTAAGTTGCATATCTAACTTTTTGCGAGGCTTGTTTTCTCATCATTTACTAACTTTGTAGTGGGTAAGACCCAAAAAAACTAAAACATTTTATTTGAATCACCCTAATGTATACATGTATACAAACATATGACGGAGTTGTCACATGATACAGCGTTGCCAGTAGTAATACTTCAGTTAGGCAAGACATTCGGAAATCGGCAACAGTTCCCGATGTAAGAGTAGAAAAGGAACAAGGAGATTTTTTTGGTTTTTAACAAAAAAACGACAAAAATGCATTTCATTGCAGTTTGAAAGTGAAAAGGGATCAAAAAGGGTCAGGAATTAGAAAAAAGGGTCAAAAATGGTACTTTTTTGAAAAAGTAGGGTCCGGGGTCCTGGCTCTAAAAAGGGTCAAATGGACCCTTCAGGGTCCCCACGTGCAATACTGGAACTCAATACATTAATTTCTATGTATTTCGGCGACCTAATCCAAATCCGTAATCAGAATTAGCCTTACAGGTTGCAGTTCTTCTATAACTTAACAAAACCATCACAAAATAATATTGGACTTTTTGGCAAGGTTAGGGGCGAACCTCGGACCCGTTGTTGAACTCTGATATCGAATTCGGATTCAACAGCCAATTTCCCTTAAGAATATGTATTTAGCTTTATTCGATGTCGATTTTTTCATGTTTCGCAAATATTCAAACCAAAATCGGGAAATCCAAAAATCATGCCAATGTTTGATGCTAGAATACTAGAAAACGGCTAGAAAATTTCAGTCTAGGCAGCTTTTGTAGGGAATTCAATTTCCTACTAAAATATGTTCAGGTAAATAGTATTTTTTCAACAATGATTTGTCGTTATTATGCCAAATTGGAGGTTAAGTCTGTAAAATCTAAACTAGCGGTGATAGACCTCTAGACTTTAATTTAAAAATCTATAAAAATTACAGTAATCTTTTTTCACCTTTCTTAAAAAGAATATCAATATATATTAAGCCCAGTCTATTGTACATACTTATTTCTGGGCTAGAAACTCAACTTTCTGCAGGTCTTTGGCCGATTACAACAAGTAGCACTGCACATAGAGGCAACTTTTTCGCTACAACTTTTATAATTATGCCGGCCCCAAAAAGATTGAAACGGAACTAAAATAGTTATATTTACAGCTCTCTGTGGGATTTTTTGAAGTTAACTTCTTAGGCGGAGATATGAAGTTTTGATTGAGAGTAAAATTTGAGAATATGGCTGATGATGCAACGGAAATTATGCAACGGAAATAGAAATTGTAGCAGATTCTCAGGCGTATGTTGCAGACTTTCAGGCGTAGGCGATTTTCACCACGATGTTAAGCTGTGCAAATCAAATAGGAGGTGAAATTCTAGGATCTAGCTAACATTGCACAAATTGTAATAGTTAGGCCGACCAGAATTCATGGGTGTTGCCACTTATGGCGGTTTACAGGGTTGCCACCTGTCCTAATTTTTTTTTAAATATAGAGCTAGATATGCCAATATGGGTATCAAATGAAAGGTATTTTCGGCCGTATTCCAAATATGACAAGTTAAAGCAGGATTGCCACTTAGGGTTGCCACGTAACCGCAATTTATTTATTTTTTGGCATATAGATAATATGATTCATTTTAAGATTATATACATGAGTGTTGCCACTAAGGGCGGTTTACAGGGTTGCCACCTATACAAATTTTTTGTTTAATATAGAGCTCGATATGCCAATATGGTTATCAAATGAAAGGTATTTTCGACCGTATTCCAAATATGATAACTTAAAGCAGGGTGGTCACTTAAGTTTGCCACCTAACCGCAAATTATTTATTTTTTCGTATAGGTATCTCGAGCCAAAAATGCCTAGTAAAATAGAACAAAAGTCATATGATATCTCTATAGATTTTCTTCAAGAAGAAGTTCATTTTAAATTTGAAGAGAAAATCTTATTAATGTTTGCAAAGGGAAATCTTGCAAAAAACGAATGAATTTCTTAGGGTTCCAAACAAGAAGATTTGACTTATTAATGTTTTCAAAGGGAAATCTTGCAGATATCTGTTTATTATTATTAATAAGATGATCTTAGGGTTCCAAACAAGAAGATATGACTTAATAACTGAGTTCTGCATAATTGTATGTATTAATAAGATGATCTTAGGGTTTCTAACAAGAAGATTTGACTTATTAAAGTTTTCAAAGGGAAATCTTGCAGAAAACGAACTGATTTCTTAGGGTTCCTTAAAGTTAAGTGTTGAATTATTTCGATGCAATTGCATCACAAAGTCGTTTTTGCCTTCCAAAACGAATGACCTCAAAAACTATGATTTTGTCATATTTTGTCTTCTTCTTCTTTTGTGCTTGATGGTCAGACGATGGTGGGAATGAGATTAGGTATTGCACAAAAAGAAAGAAAAATATGAGTTGATGACCGCCAGCGAGATTCGAACTCGCAATAAAAACCTACACAGAGCCAACAATGCCTAAAAAAATAGAACAAAAGTCATAAGATATCTCTATAGATTTTCTTCAAGAAGATGTGCTTCTTATTATTGTAGAGACAGTATTTTTAATGTTATTAAGAAGATTTTCTTTTTAATATTTTAAATGAAAAATAAAATGATCGAACTTACAATTTTCGGAATGATAAACCCAGCTGTTAACCATCAGGCCGTCGCTCACTTTTGATTGCTAGCATCTAATTACTGATATGTGTATAGTTGTTAATGTTTCAAAGGAAAATCTCATAAATATAATTGAGAAGATTTCTTTTTAACATTTCTAATTAGGAAAAAAGAGAGAGAATCGAACTTACAATTTTTCGAATGCTAAACCCAGCTGCTAACCATCCGGCCATCGTATACTAATAATTGCCAGCGTCCAACTACACCTTTGTACTAAATGTATAGTTTTTTAATAAGAATTTCTTCTTAAAACCAAAAAGATTTCCATATAGTTTTTTCTTCGTTTCCACCGTTGCGACTACCCCTTTGCCCAAAAACTGATCATGAAGACAATCTTATTAATTTTATTAGGCATTTTTGGCTCTGTGTACAAGGCCAAGCGCTTAGCATGTAGGTAAGTTCGATAAAGTGGATAGAACCAATTATGCCCGTTCTTCAAATCCTTATACGAGGGGTTTCATAAAATCCTCATATAACTCTGTTGAATTTTAGTGGCCTACACAGAGCCAAAGGTACCTAATAAAATAGAACAAAAATTATAAGATATCTGTATAATTTTTCTTCAAGAAGATGCCTTTCTTATTATTGTAGAGACAGTCTTTTTAATGTTATTAAGAAGATTTTCTTTTTAATATCAAATGAAAAATAAAATCGTCGGCTGAATGGAAGATCGCCCTATTTCAAAAAAGTTTTGAAAAACGCCCTATTTCAGAATTTTTTTCAACAACGCCCTATTTCAGAATTTGTTTGAAGAACGCCCTATTTCAAATTTTTTTTCAAAAACGCCCTATTTCAGAATTTGTTTGAAGAACGCCCTATTTCAGAATTTGGTTCAAAAACGCCCTATCTCAGAATTCGTTTGAAGAACGCCCTATCTCAGAATTTTTTTCAAAAACGCCCTATTTCAGAAGCCCATTTAGAAAAGCTATAACTCAAAAGTATTTACTATTTTAAATGTCTTTGGATGAGTTTATTAATTTATTAAATCATTGTATTATAAAATTCATGATAAGCTTCAGGAATTACTAGTTTTGTACACATTTCCTGCAAATCCTTCTTTTTATCGGCATCCAACTCCAGCCGACTATATAGTTGAGTGAGAGGATATTGTTTTAATACTGATTTTTTTGTGGGAATTAATATAGGTATTGCTTCTTCACCATACTCGTATTTAATAAAGGCTTTATTTTCTGCGGGAAGCACTGCGATTTCCCTCAAATTCATGATTTTTATTGATTTCCAGTTTTCGTCGTTTGCCAAAGGGCGAAAATCAAAAATTTCATTTTGTTGAACTTCGTGGACAATATACTTTGGTTCATTTTATTTTTTTATCATACCACAAGACATCTGACAATCTGATATAAATGATATTAAAATTAAAGTTTTCTAGACACAAAACCCAACTTATTAAGGCTGTTCAGGAAAAATTAGTGTCAAAGTACTTATATTTTTGAAGTTTATTGTCTAAATTTGCTACGAATGCTACGTTGCTATACCATTTGTAAAAAGATCCTGAACAGCCTCATTGTCTCCATCCGAGAACGTTGCTAAAAAATTAAAAAGTTCACATATCTTCACTTTGTAGCAGATTTAGGTCGATAAATCTAAAAACCGAAGTACATTATACTTCTATGCAAGTAAAAAGTAATTTCTAAAATGCATATTAAAATTATAAAAACTTTATTCGAGTTAAAGGTTTTCTAAAAGCACATTTGAAATAGGGCGTTCTTTGAACGAATTCTGAGATAGGGCGTTTTTGAAACAAATTCTGAAATAGGGCGTTCTTCAAACAAATTCTGAAATAGGGCGTTTTTGAAAAAAAAAAATTGAAATAGGGCGTTTTTGAATCAAATTCTGAGATGGGGCGCTGTTGAAAAAAAATCTGAAATAGGGCGTTTTTGAAACAAATTCTGAAATAGGGCGTTCTTCAAAACTTTTTTGAAATAGGGCGATCTTCCATTCAGCCGACGAAATGATATTGCCTTCACCGAGAATCGAACTTACAATTTTCGGAATGATAAACCCAGCTGTTAACCATCAGGCCATCGCTCACTTTTGATTGCTAGCGTCTAATTACTGATATGTGTATAGTTGTTAATGTTTCAAAGGAAAATCACATAAATATAATTGAGAAGATTTCTTTTTAACATTTCTAATTAGGAAAAAAAGAGAGAAAATCGAACTTACAATTTTTCGAATGCTTAACCCAGCTGCTAACCATCCGGCCATCGTATACTAATAATTGCCAGCGTCTAACTACACGTTTGTACTAAATGTATGGTTTTTTTAATAAGAATTTCTTCTTAAAACCAAACAGATTTCCCCATAGTTTTTTCTTCGTTTCCACCGTTGCGACTACCCCTTTGCCCAAAAACTGAACATGAAGACAATCTTATTCATTTTATTAGGCATTTTTGGCTCTGTGTATGATATTTTTCCAATAAGATGCCCGTCTTATTATAACTGGGTGTCTCTTTTTAATAAAACTGAGTAGATAATCACATAATATTAAGAAGATTTTCTTTTTAATATTTCAAATTAAAAAAAAAATGAATGCTCAACCCAGATGTCTAGTCTAGCCTAATCTACACTACCATGCCATCGTATACTTAACTTGCCAACGTCTAATTACACCTTTGTTCTTTTTGCCTAACCACATGTCCACTGGCCTTATTGCCTTCACCGCGAATCGAACTAAGAATTATTAACTGCTGAACGGAGATCTCTACCATGATGCTATCGTGTACTTATGCTTGGTAGCGTCGAATTACACATTTGAAGAAGGTATACTTTTATGTAAATATGTTGTATGTACATATGTTGAGACGTTAATAGCAAAATTTGAATTAAGATCCCTTATCTTTTAAAAATAAATAGTTTTCCTTTTCAATAAATTCAATATGAATCTACACAGTAAAAATAAAAGTCTAACAACGCCGAAAAGTATTAAATTAACACCATGTTCGGTCTTATTTCTCTTGAGAGAGGAATTCAGGCGAAGATTCTCTCAGGCAAAAATAAAAAAAAATTTCAGTTTTATTATATTGCCTTCACCGAGAGTCGAACTCACAATTTATTGAATGCTCAACGGAGATGTCTACTATCAAGTCATCGAGTACTTATGCTTTCCAGCGTCTAATTGCAGCTTTGTTCTGAATGATTACGACGATCCGCGTGCTCTGAAGAACAAACCACCGGACTTAATTTAATGCTAAAAAGTAATTAATTTAATACTTTTCCGGCTTTGTTTTTAAACAAATAGTACCTAAACCAAGCCCCGGCATATAGTGGGACAATTTTCCGTAAATCTGAGAAACAATGAAATTGTTGGTGCGCTTGTGAGAGCGCTATGATCGCACTGGCCAATCAATGGACGTCGTTGGTTATGCCTTGTCGCTCACTGACAAGCAACGACTCAACAACATACGATGTTGCTTTGGTGCTTGCGAATGAGCGACGGAGAAAAATCAAATAACAATTCACAGTAGAAATTC
Source organism: Campiglossa producta (assembly GCA_964058755.1). Classification (NCBI taxonomy): domain Eukaryota; kingdom Metazoa; phylum Arthropoda; class Insecta; order Diptera; family Tephritidae; genus Campiglossa; species Campiglossa producta. The sequence continues at coordinate 659,557 of CAXKVI010000025.1, read as the reverse complement.
ATCTGCCGGGCCCTGACCTAAACCATTATAAAGAGAGAGAGCGCTATAGAGAGAGCGCTTTAGTATTATTTTAAAATTATTTGGAATTAAAAAGTTTTCAGAGTCTTAAATACTATTTAGTATTAAAACTCAAATTTAATTCCAAAAAGGCTTAATTTCAATAGCGACTGGTATTAAAAGTAAACTTTCATTTTTTACTGTGTAGTGAAAATAAGAGGATGTTGTCATTAATTTACTTTATACAAATTTTCTCATAAAAACAAGCAGATTTCTTCTAACAATTGAACGTGTTTGACAAAAGTGCATAAAAATTCATAAATAAGAAGCAAGGTCTGAAACCGATTAAAATAACGTTCCGGTTTCGGTTTCGGTTTTTGCAACGTGTTTCGGTTTCGGTTCCGGTTTCGTTCTACAAAATTTATTTCGGTTTCGGTTACGGTTTCGTTCCGGTTTCGGTTTCCAAATAAAAACACGAAAAAAAAATTTTACTACTAAAATACTCAAGTACCTATGTAGCTACGAAATAGGTCTGAATTTTCATAACTTTTTTCTGGCGGCCATGATGGGATTTCTCCAATATAATAATACATTTATTAACGCTATGCATGGATGAAATTTCTGCAAAACAAATTCCTAAAGTTAACTCTACTTTTTTATTAAAAATGGAAGCCAAATGAAATGTATAAATCGTTAAAAACATTAAAATTAGTGGCGCTTTCTGAGACAAGCCTGAACATTTCTTTTACGGATCTCGTAAATTTGTTTCGATCGCTTCATTCAACTATAGTCAAACTTCCTCTTTCAGAATTTTGAAAAACGTGGCTCGACAATCTTCCATGAAAACTTTCAGGGTACCTGTTTATAAAAGGAACTACCTATGTGCCCACTCACAGAAGTAAGGTATTGAGAAAATTCAAAACCGTTTGGAACCGGTTCCGGCTTTTGAAACGGTTTCGGTTTCGGTCTTTTCCAGATCAAAATAACGGTTACGGTTTCGGTTTCGGTTTTGAAAAATTAATCGGTTTTAATCGGTTACGGTTACGGTTTCGGTTTCGGTTTCAGTCCTTGATAAGAAGCTAACTCCTTCTTTTAGCCGATTTCCTTTTCAATAAATTTGAGAAGAAATTCAAGTTAAATCTGAAAGATTGCCTAGCACAAATTTTTTTCAAATTTGTCCCCACTCGCTCTCCCCGGCCAAAAAGCTTTTTTAGACGTCGATCTCTTTGATTATAGGTGAACTTTTTGGTTCTGTGTAGTTTTTGTTCTTTTCATAGCCATTTGTTTTGCAATTTCAGAGTCTGGGAAAGTTTTGAGCACAAAGGTGTGAGAGTATTCGTTAGTAAAATCGGTGAATCGTTTGTAGCTATGAAAGCCGAAATTTTAAACTCCGCTCGCCGGACTTGTAAGCTTGACTTTTTAAAAAGTAATGGAAGCTACTGTGATGTAGTCGCTTGCATCATAATGTCCAGGTGAAGCTTCGATTTTGAATGTCGCAGTATATCGCTTTTATGAGCATGGTCTACAATGAACATGGTCTACAATATGCTCTTTCATTCCCATTTATATACTTGTTATGCTCTTCAAGCCATCCTGCAAACTAAGGATCTGCAAGCCATTTATTGGAAAACTTATAAAATCGTTTACGTGTTGAGGAACTTTCAGCCGCATGATTTTCTTGTTCAATACTGGTTGGATTTTCCGTGGTTGCCTAGAAGATCGGTTGTAAAAGTCAGTTTAGTCTTGACTTATAATAAATAAATAAAATTTCTAACATATTAGAAGACGGTGCACTGTTTAATTTTAAAATTGGCAGCTACACGCTAAGGCACATAACCTCTATCAAAAGAGTGACCTCCTGTTGAATGTTCAATGAAAGCTGCAGTTTGGTAATGCTCGGTCTTGTAATTAAATGCTGCTAACAAATAATCACCTAAGGTCTCTTATTTTTTAACCACTTCTCCATAATAATAATTTTTTTGATGTGTTAAAACTTTTAGTTTGATAATTATTCACTTCGGTAATAATAACCGCACACTTTTATTGGGAAAGCTTAATTCCTGGAAACAACAACGAAATTTGTTTTTACACAGTAGAATTTTAATACACAGGGTGCTTACGAAAAAATGAAACCTATGGTTAAATGTGATACCTATCACAGAGCTCCAAATTCTGTATCACGAAATTCCCCACAATATAGCGTTCCCCGAAAATTACCCACAAGCGTTCAAAATTCCCCACAAAACGTGGAATTACCCACAAAACGGCAACGCTGATTTAGTCATGATGTTGTGTCTTTTTCACTCTCCTTCTTTACTGGCAGTAGAAGTGAAGGGGTGCCACTTCGGAAAGGGCGAAAAAATAGCGACCCCTTATATTTGAATCACCCGTTTCTGTGTTAAATTATGGCAGCAGATGAACTGTTTTAATATATTGTTATATTGTTTGGCAAGCAAATTATTTTGGTACTTTTTTTTGGTTTGGTACGAATTTTGGTACGCAAAATTTTGAGCAAACGGCAACCGTGGCTGCAATAACGCGCAATATGGCCAGACTTTCCGCATTTGAAACATTTAATCTCGCCATCTGTTTCCTTTTGAGCTCTATTCAATGCTTCCAAAACTTCGTCGACACAGTCCGGCTTCTCCACTTCCACTCGGTGAGCCTTGTTATCTGGTTTACATAAAAGCGAGGCTGTTTCTTGCATTAAAGCGTGTGATACCGTCTCTGCGAATGTCCTTTTGGAGTTTGCATATGCGGCTCGCTTGGTGTCTACATCCAGTATTCCATTTATGTATGTTTGGATCTTTACCCTCTCGATGTATTCCACGGGTGCGTCTGCGTTCGCCAAATGAGCTAACCTCTCGATGTCCCATGCAAATTCCTGCAATGTCTCATTAGCCTTCTGGAAGCGATTCTGTAGCTCCATTTGATAGATCTGCCTCCTATGCTCCTGTCACCTTCTGGAATAATGTGAAGGACTTCCGCCGCCGGTCCCTTCAATGCTAAGATGAGCGCAGCGACTTTATCCTCAGCGCTCCAGCTATTCACTGATGCAGTCTTCTCAAATTGTAGCTTGAACACCTGAAAAGGAACAGAACCGTCAAAGGATGGGGCTTTTTTTCTTTTTTTTATTCTTCCAGTTGAGTGCAGATCTGATTCAATACCGCCAATATCATGTTTGTGTCCACGATTGTTACTGGATTTGGGGCATCCTTCTTCTCTTCCATTCTACACGTTACCTCTTCCGAAATATGGAAATCATAATCCTCAACGTTTATTCCTTCCGCTTCCATAACCTCTCGTAAACGTGATTGTAGCTGTAACTTATTGCCTGTTGTTGTCAGTCCACGCCGCTCCAACTCATTTTTGAGTTGCTGGATCTTCAATTCATTCAACTTTGCCATGTCCTTATTTTTATTCAACAATACCGCTTCTGACACCAATTGTGAGGAATTCGATGATTCTTCGATTATTTTCTTCAAATAAAACACTGAGATTCTGCTTAGTAAATAGTATACTTTATTCACTACTAAAAACCGTAGTACAATATCGCGGGTTAATTCACTGTTCAGTATTTCAGTGTATAATTACGGTGACCATAAATTTTTTTTCAAAAAACAGTACTCTTTTTACTTAAGGCTTGGTATTGCCTTCACGTGAAAATTTCGCTACCCGGCTATAAACTTTTTGGGGTTACACTCTCAATATTTGGAAAAGTGTTTTCATGGCAAATCATCTCTTTGTAAAAAATGTTGCCAACGTCTGTGAAACATTGAAATTGCAATCTCAAATAATTTCAACCAAAGTGCATCAATTGAAAGTAATTTTTTTAAGTATAGTTTTCCGTTTTGTGAATAGTATTTCTTGATGGTGAGAGACATTTCCTTGTTAATTTAAAACCTACCATAACCACGGTTGCCGTTTTGGCCGAAATGTACCATTTATGGTACGAATTTTTTTCCGGGTACGGAACTTCCAAATTTGGTACGTTTTTGCCATTTTAACGTACTCAATTTTTGATTGATACTTTATTCACTACTAAAAACCGTAGTACAATATCGCGGGTTAATTCACTGTTCAGTATTTCAGTGTATAATTACGGTGACCATAAATTTTTTTTCAAAAAACAGTACTCTTTTTACTTAAGGCTTGGTATTGCCTTCACGTGAAAATTTCGCTACCCGGCTATAAACTTTTTGGGGTTACACTCTCAATATTTGGAAAAGTGTTTTCATGGCAAATCATCTCTTTGTAAAAAATGTTGCCAACGTCTGTGAAACATTGAAATTGCAATCTCAAATAATTTCAACCAAATTGAAAGTAATTTTTTTAAGTATATTTTTCCGTTTTGTGAATAGTATTTCTTGATGGTGAGAGACATTTTCGCTGAAGCACTTGACCGCGTTAAACATAAACTAAATTATTTTTAAAATATTTGGAAAGATTTTAAATTTTTCATAAAGTTTTGAAATTATTGAGCAAACTAACTTTACAGAGCTACTCATTACATTTGTTAAAAAAGGTTGCCGGCACAAAAAAGCAGAACAAAAACAGAACATTTGCTTAAAAACAGAACATTTCTGTTATTTTCTTTAGAAAAAAAATACGCAGAGCAAGCTCCTTAAAAACAGAACTGTTCTGCGAAAAACAGAACGGATGGTCACCGTATGTATAATAGACTCCTGCATGATTGGATTCAAACTTTGAACACAATAGAATACAGTAAATTTGAATTTTCCATTTGAAGAACCAAAAAACTTAGCCTTGAATATTTTATATTTTGAATATTCACTTTGCCTAAAATTTTCATAGGTTTCACACCAAGTCCTAAAAATTCGCAAATCTTTCATATAAGTTAGCATTGAAATTAAAGAAATGTTCTATATGGAAGTATAAATCTGTGGTCATAAGCAATAACAGCCTAAGTCGACTTAAGAAATTAGACCAGTTGAAGTTTTTGCTGGCGAATTTTTGTAACAAAACTGTTTTATAACTAAGGCAAACGTATTGGATTTAATTGTTTGTAAAGAAAGTAAAAAAAGACCAATGATAGTCTTGAAAAATGTCTCGATGTTGCTATTCAAAATCATCTTAAAATCTTAAGTCGACTTAGGCTGTTATTGCTTATGACTACAGAAATATATGCATAAATGGACACTGAGAAGGGTTTACCTTCAAGCTGGGTAGTGGCCTAAGGTGCTAGACCTTCTAGCATACAAGTCACTACAGTGTTGTGAGTTCGACTCTCACAATGCCGGGAAGAAAAGTCCTTGAAGAGATGTAACTCCAGTATCATCGAAACATATGTCGACTTGTTGGTTCCTGCAGCGCGTAGGTAAATTTTTCTCATAAAACACATTTTCATAAAATTTTCAAAATTAAAAAAAAAGAATATGAATGAATGAATGAAAATAATTTTTATTCATTCTGATTCAAAACAAATATATTGGCTACACAGCTTACAATTTCACATATTATTTTTTATAAAGGTGTAGAGTATTAGTAAAATTGGCTTTATAGAACATAAATGGGTGTATTTTATTTGTAATTGTAGAGTTTTGAGTTTTGTGAGGGTTAGAAATACATCTGGCTAAAAGTTCTTGGTTAAGTTGGCTGCAATAAATACCACTGCTTTTGGTTTTCAATCCTGAAATATTTCAGAAAAATTCTTGAAAAAACCCCTTGTAAAAGTATTTATTATAATATGTATACAATTATGGGAATATACAAATATGGATATCGTCGGTGATTATGCACAACCACTCATCGCACAGTAAAAAGAAAAGTCTAATTTAATACCAATTTGGTGTTTATATATAACAACGACGAAAAATATTAAATTAATACCATTTTCCGTTTAATTGAGAGAAAGAGAATTATTTTGGTATTATTTTAAGACCATTTGGACTAATTTAATAGCCAAAGTTGAGAGTCAGAGAGCGATTTAGTATTATTTTGGTATTATTTTAAAACCATTAGTCCAAATTTAATTTCCAAACTATTTCAGGATCTTAAAATAATACTTTTTGGAATTAAATTTAAAAAAAGTAGTCTTTCATTTTTTACTGTGCGGGCATCTAAGAGACCGCGTAAACGACGTTTGTGATAAACACTTTTATAGCGCTTGCAATTAAGACTTGTTCCTTTATTCTCAAGAAAACTACATTTGCGTTGAAAAATCATTAAAAGAATCGATCTTGATCGGAGTTGTCTTAAAATTTTATAATTTGTAGCTGCAAACCCGCCAAACTTAAATATCGCATACTACTAATGGCGGCGATATACCAACAGGTTATCATAACCTATAACGAGATTTTTAGCCGAGCTTCTCTTTCCAACTTGTGGTGTGTTGATTTTTGAGTTCTCCTACAAGTTAGCGGGACCTACAATTTTTTGCCGACTCCGAACGGCACTTGCAAAGCAAATGAATTTTTTGCTGAGAAGCTTCTCATGGCAGAAATACACCCGGATGGTTTGCCAAACTACTGCCGAGAGGCGACCCCGTTTAGAAAAATTATTTTTCTAAATAATTTTTGATGTTACTTTTGCCGGGCATCGAACCGCTACGACTTGGTGTAGAAGGCCGAACACTTAACCGCTACACCACGGCGGCCGCCAACGCATACACCGTTTTGAAAATGCCCGTTACGTCGCTTTGCAGAATCACCGACGATATGTTTTTTTAACAGAAAAATTAACAACTTTTGTACAGACTGGATTTAAGTCCATTTTGAAGATATATGTAGGAAATGCCCATGTAGCGCCAATTCTACAAACTTTCACAGAAATGATTGTTGGGATATCTTCATGGATTTAAAAAAAAAGTGTCAAAATATGAATTCAATTTCGTTTGAAATTTTTTGAATATATTCAAAGTAGACATTTATTTCAAACAGCCAGATATTCAAATTCAAAGCAAAGCAAAGCCAATTCAATTCAATTCAAATTCAATATGAATGATTCATTTGTAGTTTTGGATGGAGTCATGCAGAGATCTAGTGTATAACACTTGAAAATAAACTGATTGATGTGCGTTGCACAGTAAAAAATGAAAGTTAACGTTTAATACCAGTCGCTATTGAAATAAAGCCTTTTTGGAATTAAATTTGAGTTTTAATACTACACGGCGGCCGCCGTGGTGTAACGGTTAAGTGTTCGGCCTTCTACACCAAGTCGTGGCGGTTCGATGCCCGGCAAAAGTAACATCAAAAATTATTTAGAAAAAGAATTTTTCTAAACGGGGTCGCCCCTCGGCAGTAGTTTGGCAAACTCTCCGGGTGTATTTCTGCCATGAGAAGCTTCTCAGCAAAAAATTCATTTGCTTTGAAAGTGCCGTTCGGAGTCGGCACAAAAACTATAGGTCCCGCCAACTTGTAGGAAGAACTCAAGAAGCAACACACCAGAAGTTGGAAAGAGAAGCTCGGCAAAAATCTCGTTAGAGGTTATGATAACCTGTTGGTATATCGCCGCCATTAGTAGTAGTAGTATTATTAATTTAAGACTGAAAAATTTTTAATTCCAAATAGTTTTAAAATAATACCAAAATAATACTAAAGCGCTCTCTCTCATTATAATGTTTTAAGTACGTTAAATTAAGTCTTGTAGGTTGATCTTCAGAACACGCTGTTCATCGCTATCATTTAGAACAAAGCTGTAATTAGACGCTGGCAAGCATTAGTACTCGATGGCTTGATAGTAGACATCTCCGTTCAGCATTCAATAAATTGTGAGTTCGACTCTCAGTGAAGGCAATATAACAAAACTGTGTAATTTTTTTTTTTTGCCTGAGAGAATCTTCGACTGAATTCCTCTCTCTCTCTTAATTAGACCGAACATGGTATTAATTTAATACTTTTCGGCGTTGTTATATATTAACACCAAAATGGTATTAAAGTTAGACTTTTCTATTTACTGTGTGACTATGCCCCTTTATATACCCTAGCGGAGCTACAGCTTCACCACCTAGAAATGTCTACACATTTCTGGATTATTCGTGCAACCCTGTTCTCGAAGCGTTCATCTCCTCTTTGTGTCACATTCGCAAATATGCGAGCCGCCTCTCTCGCTCTCGCGTCATTTGCCTAAACAGCTGTAGTTTTCGTAGTGACGCTAGTAGTGGAAATACGCTAGTGGTGGGAGTACAAGTAGGGATGAGCGATTCTTGAAAACATGCTCCACTATACGATATACTATTATCTTGAATAGTAGCGAAACTCACAGCTGATCGCATAAAACACACAAATACATACGCACAGTATATTACCCATAAGCATAGAAAAATATATTCTCAAACGTTTGATAAATAATTATATCTTAGCTATTTCCGTTACCGAATTATGTCAATTTATGTGATTTGCGAAATTTTCGATATCGAAAGTGGGCGTGGTTGGAGAGCGATGGGCCACGCCCACTTTAGAAAATTTGTCAAAAAATCATTATATAATGCGCCTGGTCACCATTCACCATTAAAATTTGTGCCAAATTCCATCGTTCTATCGTAATCAGTTTAAAAGTTACGACCAGTCAAATTTTCAAAAATGCCTCCCTTAAAAGTGGGCGGTGACATGCCCACTATAAAAAATTTATGGAAAAATCATAAAATCACCTATAAAATTTTATCATTTTAGCCATTTGAGCTGCGAGATATGTAAATTTGTGTGATTTTCGAAATTTTCGATATCGAAAAAGGGGGCGTGGTTATCATCCGATTTCGCCCATTTTCAATAACAACCTACCTTGGCCAGAAAGAAACCTGTCTACAAATTTCATGCAAATATCTAAATTTTTACTCAAGTTATCGTGTACACAGACGGACAGACGGACGGACATGCCTTAATGAACTTCTATTTTCAACCTAAGAACTTTCATATATGGAACTCTATATCTATCTTCATTATTTTGTGCCGTTACGTACTACCGTTATGTGAACAAAATTAATATACCCTTGTACTAGTACTAGTACGCTGGGTATAAAAACTGTATGTCTGTGAAAAACTATCTCCAAAAAACAAAAATATGGGCAAAAACGGTATAAAACCCACGTTAAAAGTTGCAACCTTTAATTAGCAAACATCTTCTCACAGCAATAAAATGCTTAATTACCGATTTCGGATTAGACGCGTCTTTAGACACCCAATTCGACAATTTTTTAAAAAAATTGTGCGTTTTATAAAATGATACCCTTTGTTTAATAAATGCAGATTTTAGAGCATTGAACAAAAATATACCACTTTTTTCATAAATCTACCACTTTATTTTTGCAATTACATACTACCTACAACCAAGTAAAATTTTCAAGTCCTGTCGCTGTATAATATAAACCTTAAGCATGCTCGTATTTAGTGCTAATTTTGCATACACCATATCACGAGAACTCGTTATCAAAAGTCACAACCTTCGGAGCGTCGAAAAGTTCAAAACCCCCCCTATAGAAAATTCCTACGCCGGGCCTGACGGAAACCGACTGTTTGGGCTTTATCAGTGTGGCTTAAGACCTGGTAAATTTACCATCGACCAGATTTTTACAATACGCCAAATCTTGGAAAAAACCCGTGAGAAAATGATCGACACACACCATCTCTTTGTTGATTTTAACGCACGAAAAGGAGTTATACGGCTGTGCAAAATGACGCTGAGCAACACCACCAGCTCGGTCAGAATCGGGAAGGACCTCTCCGAGCCGTTCGAAACTAAGTAAGCGAGGTTTCAGGCAGGGCGACCCCCTATCGTGCGATTTCTTTAATTTGATGTTGGAGAAAATAATACAAGCTGCAGAACTTAATCGCGCTGGAACAATATATTACAAGAGGGTACAACTGTTGGCGTATGCCGACGACATCGACATCATTGGCATCAACAACGACGCCGTAACATCTGCGTACTCCATATTAGAAAAAGAAGCGGAAAAAATGGGTTTGGTGGTGAACGAAGGTAAAACGAAGTACCTGCTGGCATCAAGCAAAGAGTCAGCGCATTCGTCTCTTGGCAACCACGCCACTGTTGGCAGCAATAAAATCGAGATAGTTAGGGACTTTGTATACCTGGGAAGCAGCATTAATACCAACAACAATGTAAGCCTAGAAATCCATCGAAGGATACCGCTTTCAAACAAATGCTACTTTGGGCTGAGTAGGCAATTGAGAAGTAAAGTCCTCTCTCGACGAACAAAAACAACACTCTATAAGTCACTTATCGTACCCGTCCTGCTATATGGTGCTGAAGCATGGACACTGACAGCATCTGACGAGGCGGCTTTGGAAGCATTCGAGAGAAAAATTCTTCGAAAGATTTATGAACACCTAAAAGTTGGCGACGGCGAGTACCGAAGAAGATATAATGATGAGCTTTACGCAGACGTCGACATAGTTCAGCAAATTAAAAACCAGCGGCTTCGATGGCTAGGACACGTGGTGCGAATGAACGAAGACCCTCCGGCCCAGAAGGTATTCTTATCGGCACCCGCCGGTGGAAGTAGACGAAGAGGGAGGCCACCACTCCGATGGCAGGACCAAGTGGAGGCAGATCTGCGACCCCGCGGTGTCTCCAATTGGCGGCAGTTGGCTTAACAAAGAGCCAGTGCCTTCCACTCGAATTCGTAAGACAAACTAGTAGGGATAAACAATGCTAATCAAGAGATACAAAAAAAACTGCTGAGGTATTGACCGACTAGTTTATTCCGAAATGGGCTCATCCATTTTCCCAAACTTCTAATCGAGGCGTTTTCATACATAAATCGGTAATAAGCTGCCACCTACCCAATACTTACCTCTGAATCGTTACCACTTTAAATTCGGTTAAAGGTCCAAAGTTTGTGCTGCAGTTATACTACGGTTTCGCAGAAGTGCGATGAGCGGCTTTGCATAATAACTGACGATATGTAATATAAACTTGCATCAGAACACTAATGTAAGAGCATTAAAAGTTCTGAAAGGCAAGAAGCAGATCATCAATGAATGGGACTTTCTAGTAAGTAGCTGCAGACATATGGAAATGTATCTAAGTATGCATATCTTTGTTTGTGAGACACTTTGTTATGCTGCGGTGGCCTAAATGCTAAAGTAAGTTCGAGCGAATAATTGGCAAGGCGAGTATCACTACATCTATTCCTATAAGGAGAGTCTTGTGGTGATTATTCATGTTCTAAATTTCCTTTGGTAAATGAGTATTGAGACTGTTGGTCGCGACGACCAAAAGAAATTCCAACATAATAAAATTTTGTATTAAAAGGAATCTCATATTGAGGATCGTAAAGTTTTACGATCTTTTAATGGACTCTTACAGTAAGCGAGCGAGTGAATATTATTTGCAACGCACTCCAGATCCAATCGCACACACATTTGTTAGGGTGTCCGTAATCTTGTAATATACATGCAGTTGATCCACATTCAGAAAATCTATGTATATTGGGAAACATTTAACTCGAAGAGTTTGCGAAACCACTACCGAGGGGCGACCCCGTTTAGATAAACTTGTTTTTAAGATATTGCATAGATTTTATCGCGGGCTTTGAACGTGGCGACTGAATCAAAAAAAAAACCGTAACGGATATTTATCGCTGGTAATAACAGCAAAAGGTTCTCTTTGTCGATTTTAAGGCCGCTTTTGACAGCGCAAAAAGGAGTTGCCTATTTTAAAATTTTGACTCTTAATAACTTCAGAACAGTTTATGCTAGTATAACGAAATTTCGTAGAGGACATACTATTGTTGTGGTAAATTCAGCTATAGAAAATAAACGAAATAGCTTCGCGACCACGCCTACTTTTTCATAAAAGTTATATTGAAAGGAGGTGGAAATATTGAAAAGTCCATATCTAATTAACTGATTTCGCTATAATAATATAATTTGGTACATACATCAACTTTCATATTCTTTACATAATTTTTTAAAAATTTTGGAAAGTGGGCGTGGCACCGCCCACTTATGAGTCAAGCAATTTTTAAATTCGACTGCTAACAACTTCAGAACGGTGTGAGATAGATTTACGAAACTAGGTACCAGGCATGTTATGTTTATGTAGAGTACTACCACAGAAAATAAGAAAAATCGGTGAACGATCACGCCCACTTTATGTGCACAGCTGGGTATGTAATGTTCGGTTTCACCCGAACTTAGACTTCCTTACTTGTTTTGTTGTGCTTTTTTGTGCCGGCAACCTTTTTTAACAAATGTAACGAGTAGCTCTGTAAAGTTAGTTTGCTCAATAATTTCAAAACTTTATGACAAATTTAAAATTTTTAAAAATATTTTTAAAATAATTTAGTTTATGTTTAACGCGGTCAAGTAGGAAACCGTTTAAAATAACGTTCTGGTTTCGGTTTCGGTTTTGTAATACGATTCGGTTTCGGTTCCGGTTTCGTTCTTTAAAATTTATTTCGGTTTCGTTCCGGTTTTTTCCAAATAAAAACACGATAAAAACAAATTGTACTACTAAAATACTCAAGTACCTATGTAGTTTCGAAATAGGTCTGAATTTTCATAGTTATTTTCCTGCGGCCATGATGAAATTTCTCCAATATAATAGGTTTGTTTGCTGACCAAAAAAAAGTTCAGAGCAGGTTAGAGCAGAGCAGAGCAGGGCAGCTGTCAAAATAGAAATAGAGCAACTTAGAGCAACTCAGAGCAGAAATGCCATGAAACACTTGAATCTCGATAGTTTCTTTTTATTTGTCTTTTTTTTTTTGTTTAAATCTTCAAAATTAATGCCAATTCACGTATACAAAAACATCGATTTTCTTGCAAGCTAATTTTTTTGAAGTTTTCAAAAATTTATTTTTTCCTGACTGACAATTGCTTCTCTGCTCTAACTTACTCCATAAAAAAAGCTAGAGCAGAAATTTGTGATCTGGATTACTCTACTTTTGTTTTGAGCGTACTCATGAAACAAAAGATAGAGCAACCTAGAGCAAGAAAAGTGTTCGTTAAACACAATTTTGTGAAATATCTCAATCTGGCGTAAGCTAGAACAGCCCAATAAACAAACCTAATAATAAACTTTATTAACACTATGCATGGATGAAATTCTGCAAAACATATTTCTAAAATTAACTGTACTTTTTTATTAAAAAAATATTAGAATGGAAGCTAATGAAATGTATAAATCGTCAAAAACATTAATATGAGTGGTGCTTTCTGAGACAAGCCTGAACATTTCTTTTCGGATCTCGTAAATTTTTTTCTATCGCTTCATTCAACTATAGTCAAATTTCCCCTTTCATATATATTAGACTGGGCCAAAAATAAAAAAAAATCGTTTTTTTCAAAAATTATATTGATCTTCTTTTTAATTACTGTAATTTTTTCAGATTTTTAAATTGAAGTCTAGAGGTCTATCATCGCTAGTTTAGATTTTACAGACTTTACCTCATATTTGGTATAAAAACGACAAATCATTGCTGTAAAACACCATTTACCTCAACATATTATTGAAGGAAATCGAATTCCCTATTGATCAAAATTTTCTCAGACTAGCCGTTTTCTAGTATTCTAGCCTCAAAAATTAGCATGTTTTTTCGATTTCGCATTTTTTCTTTCAAAAATTGTCAAAAATGCAAATATCCATGTACAACAAAGATAGATACAGATTCTCAAAGGAAATTGAGTGGACTACAGAAAAGGTTAAACAACTTTTTTTTGTAAAGTTACTTTTTCAAAACTTATTTAGTATTAAATTTAAAAAATTCATATTTCCGTCTTTTTTGTATTTTTGATCCAACTTTTTTACTAAATTTTGTTTATTGATATTCTACATGGTTAATTATCATTATATGATGAATATTATAACCAAAAATATATATTTCTCATATACGTTCAAACATATTTTTGCTTAATATATGCTTCCTCTGCGAAGATGTAGTTTTACAGTCTTCAAATGGCGCAAAAACAAAACGCAATACATGAATTTTCAAGTATTTTGGCGAGCTAAATCCAAATCTGCGATCAGAATTAGCCTAACAGGTCGCAGTTCTTCTCCAACCTAACAAAACCATCACAAAATAATATTGGACTTTTTTGCAAGGTTAGGGCCGAACTTCGAGCCCGTTGTTGAATTCTAATATCAAATTCGGACTCAGCAGCCAATTTCCCTTAAGAAAATGTATTTAACTTTATTCGATGTTGATTTTTTCATGTTTCGCAAATTTTCAAACCAATCGGGAATTCCAAAAAACATGCTAATGTTTGAGGCTAGAATACTAGAAAACGGCTGGTCTGAGAAAATTTCAGTCTTGGCAGCTTTTGTAGGGAATTCAATTTCCTACAAAAAAATGTTCAGGTAAATGGTTTTTTTCAACAATCATTTGTCGTTTTTACACCAAATTGGAGGTTAAGTCTGTAAAATCTAAACCAGCAATGATAGACCTCTAGACTTTAATTAAAAAATCTGAAAAAATTACAGTAATTTTTTCACCTTTCTTAAAAAGAAAATCAATATAATTTTTGAAAAAAAAAGAAATTTTTTATTTTTGGCGCAGTCTAATATATACACTAAGGTCAAAACGTGTCTTTTGTAACCTTGCTCGACAATCTTCCACGAATGTTTGTAAATGAAAATACCGATGTGCCCACTAAAAGAAGTGAGACATTAAAAAAATTCACAACCGTTTGGAACCGGTTGCGGCTTTTGAAACGGTTTCGGTTTCGTTCTTTTTCAGATCAAAATAACGGTTACGGTTTCGGTTTCGGTTTTGAAAAATGAATCGGTTTTAATCGGTTACGGTTACGGTTTCGGTTTCTGTCCTTGTCAAAAATTGAGTACGTTAAAATGGCAAAAACGTACCAAATTTGGAAGTTCCGTACCCGGAAAAAAAATCGTACCAAAAATAGTACATTTCGGCCAAAACGGCAACCGTGGTTACTTTCAATTGATGAAATTATTTGAGATTGCAATTTCAATGTTTCACAGACGTTTGCAACATTTTTTACTGCAAAGAGATGATTACGCCATGAAAAACACTTTTGTATTCCACATATTGAGAGTGTAACCCCAAATAGTTTATAGGCGGGTAGCGAAATTTTCACGTGAAGGCAATACCAAGCCTTAAGTAAAAAGAGTTTTTTTTTTTCAAAAAAAAAAAATGTATGGTCACCGTAATCATAGTGTATCAGTAAAAGTGTGAACTCTTCTTTTGACAACACACATCAAAATGTCGTTTTGTTTACATCCTGCACAGAAAGAGAAGGGATGATGGAAAGAAGTGAGAGAAAAAAGGAAATTAAAACCAAGTGACTAAACTCACTTTGAAACTTTGACGTCCATGCAGAAGAGTTCACACTTGTTCTGATAAACTATGTTGAGGATCGTTCCGGGATCTTTTTGAGGACTCTCTCGGGGTCATTCCGGAATGGTTTTGGGGACTCCTTCGGGCTCCTCCCGGGTTCATTCGGGGGTCCCTCCAAAATTAAACCGGGGACTCCCTCGGTGTTGTTTAGGGGTCATTTTGGGATGGTTTTCGGGTCCTTTGCGGTCCTCCCGAGATCTTTTATGGGTCGTTCCGGGATCTTTTTGGGGACTCCTTCAGGCTCCTTTGGAGGATATTCCAGTATGGTTTTGGGAAATCCTTCGGGGTCATATGGCGGTCGTTCCGGGATCTTTTTGGGGAATCCGTCAGGGTCGTTTGGGGGCAATTTCGGGATAGTTTTGGTAACTCCTTCTGGCCCCTCCCGGGTTCATTTGGGGGTCCCTCCGATTTTTTTTCGGGGACTCCCTCGGGGTCGTTTAGGGGTCATTTTGGGATGGTTTTCGGGTCCTTTGCGGTCCTCCCGAGATCTTTTATGGGTCGTTCCGGGATCTTTTTGGGGACTCCCTCGGCGTCGTTTTGGGGCCATTTCGTGATGGTTTTGAAGACTCCCTACCCTCCGAATAACCTCTTTAGCACAAAAGGGATCGGTTGGGACTTTTGCTCTTTGTGAACCTAAGCTCTCCAAAAAAAAATTTTCCGTGTCGGAATTTTTGTTATACAAGATAAATTTAATTTACCGAACTAGTATTTTTTTAAATTATTAATAGAGAAATGGTGGATCTAGCTCGAGAATTATAGGCTTTACAAAAATAACTATAGTATATATTTTCATTGTCGATGAGGAACTTTGTGACAAGTAAACGGTAAAAGAAAATTTTTCTATGCATATTAAAGTTTTCGAGAAAACTTACCGGTTTCGAAAAAAAGGCTAAACAACCTAAAATTTTGACCTTGGACCCCGAATAACTTTTTTAGCACACATGGGATCGATGAAAACTTTTGAGGTTTTCTATCTGAAGGTAAACTTTAGCTGTAAGCAAAAAATTGGCTCTGTGGGAATTATTGTTAATTCAAATGTCTATATTGACCGGACTATTACTTTTCATATTTGTTTGTCGAAAGCATTATATATGTATCATGGGCGTAGCCAAAATTTTTTTAGGTCTTTTTTCGAGGACAATTTCTCAAAAATCAATGAAAAAACGAGGGCATTTTTCTGAAAAAAGTAGTACATATTTATTGACCAGAATATTGAGAGATACTTTAAAAGTATCATTTTTTGGTTTCTTAAAATAGAGAAACATCGTTAGTACACAGTAAAAAGAAAAGTCTAAATTTAATACCAATTTGGTGTTTATATATAAAAACGCCTAAAAGTATTAAATTAATACCATTTTCCGTTTAAGTGAGAGAAAGAGTATTATTTTAAGACCATTTGGACTAATTTAATAGCCAAAGTTGAGAGTCAGAGAGCGATTTAGTATTATTTTGGTATTATTTTAAAACCATTAGTCCAAATTTAATTTCCAAACTTTTTCAGGGTCTTAAAATAATACTATTTGGTATTAAATTTAAAAAAAGTAGTCTTTCATTTTTACCACGCTTTTATTAGGTTCACTTGTATGTTTGCTTGTTTGTTTGTTTGTTTGCCTGTTTGCTTGTATGTATGTAACTCTCGTTCGGTCTAAGTCCCAGTGGCCCAAAAACCGTAAAATGTCCCTACAATATGGGTATCAAACGAAAGGGGAAGACCCCAGGTTTCATTTGGACTTCGATATGTTTTGATAAATTTATCGATAACTGAGTTATCGGTCAAAATGTGAATGCCCAAAAACCTTAATATTTTCCTACAATATTGGTACCAAACGAAAGGGGAAGGTCCTAGGTTTCATTTGGACAGCGACCTATTTCGATAAATTTATCGATAACTGAGTTATCGGTTAAAATATGATTTCCCAAAAACCTCAAAATTTCCCTACAATATGGGTATCAAACGAAAGGGGAAGGTCCCAGGTTTCATTTGGACAGCGACATATTTCGATAAATTTATCGATGACTGAGTTATCGGTCAAAATGTGAATGCCCAAAAACCTTAACATTTCCCTACAACATGGGTGTCAAACGAAAGGGGAAGGTCTCAGGTTTCATTTGGACAGCAACATATTTCGATAAATTTATCGATGACTGAGTTATCGGTCAAAATGTGAATGCCCAAAACACTTAACATTTCCCTACAATATGGGTTTCAAACGAAAGGGGAAGGTCCCAGGTTTAATTTGGACATCGACATATTTCGATAAGTTTATCGATAACTGAGTTATCGGTCAAAATGTGGTTGCCCGGAAACCTTAACATTTCCCTACAATATGGGTGTCAAACGAAAGAGGTAGGTCCCAGGTTTCAGTTGGACATCGACATATTTCGATAAATTTATCGATAACTGAGTTATCGGTCAAAATGTGGTTGCCCGAAAACCTTATAATTTCCCTACAATATGGGTATCAAACGAAAGGGGAAGGCCCCAGGTTTCATTTGGACTTCGATATTTTTCGATAAATTTATCGATAACTGAGTTATCGGTCAAAACGTGAATGCCCAAAAACCTTAAAATTTCCATACAATATGGGTATTAAACGAAAGGAGAAGGCCTTAAGTTTTATTTGGACTTCGATATATTTCGATAAATGTGTCGACAACTGAATTATCGGTCAAAATGTGATTGCCCAAAATCCTAAAAATTTCCCTACAATAAGGGCATCGAACGAAAGGGGAAGGCCCCAGGTTTCATTTGGACATCGATATGGTTTTGGGAAATCCTTCGGGGTCATATGGCGGTCGTTCCGGGATCTTTTTGGGGAATCCGTCAGGGTCGTTTGGGGGCAATTTCGGGATAGTTTTGGTAACTCCTTCTGGCCCCTCCCGGGTTCATTTGGGGGTCCCTCCGATTTTTTTTCGGGGACTCCCTCGGGGTCGTTTAGGGGTCATTTTGGGATGGTTTTCGGGTCCTTTGCGGTCCTCCCGAGATCTTTTATGGGTCGTTCCGGGATCTTTTTGGGGACTCCCTCGGCGTCGTTTTGGGGCCATTTCGTGATGGTTTTGAAGACTCCCTACCCTCCGAATAACCTCTTTAGCACAAAAGGGATCGGTTGGGACTTTTGCTCTTTGTGAACCTAAGCTCTCCAAAAAAAAATTTCCGTGTCGGAATTTTTGTTATACAAGATAAATTTAATTTACCGAACTAGTATTTTTTTAAATTATTAATAGAGAAATGGTGGATCTAGCTCGAGAATTATAGGCTTTACAAAAATAACTATAGTATATATTATATTAAAGTTTTCGAGAAAACTTACCGGTTTCGAAAAAAGGCTAAACAACCTAAAATTTTGACCTTGGACCCCGAATAACTTTTTTAGCACACATGGGATCGATGAAAACTTTTGAGGTTTTCTATCTGAAGGTAAACTTTAGCTGTAAGCAAAAAATTGGCTCTGTAGGAATTATTGTTAATTCAAATGTCTATATTGACCGGACTATTACTTTTCATATTTGTTTGTCGAAAGCATTATATATGTATCATGGGCGTAGCCAAAATTTTTTTAGGTCTTTTTTCGAGGACAATTTCTCAAAAATCAATGAAAAAACGAGGGCATTTTTCTGAAAAAAGTAGTACATATTTATTGACCAGAATATTGAGAGATACTTTAAAAGTATCATTTTTTGGTTTCTTAAAATAGAGAAACATCGTTAGTACACAGTAAAAAGAAAAGTCTAAATTTAATACCAATTTGGTGTTTATATATAAAAACGCCTAAAAGTATTAAATTAATACCATTTTCCGTTTAAGTGAGAGAAAGAGTATTATTTTAAGACCATTTGGACTAATTTAATAGCCAAAGTTGAGAGTCAGAGAGCGATTTAGTATTATTTTGGTATTATTTTAAAACCATTAGTCCAAATTTAATTTCCAAACTTTTTCAGGGTCTTAAAATAATACTATTTGGTATTAAATTTAAAAAAAGTAGTCTTTCATTTTTACCACGCTTTTATTAGGTTCACTTGTATGTTTGCTTGTTTGTTTGTTTGTTTGCCTGTTTGCTTGTATGTATGTAACTCTCGGTCGGTCTAAGTCCCAGTGGCCCAAAAACCGTAAAATGTCCCTACAATATGGGTATCAAACGAAAGGGGAAGACCCCAGGTTTCATTTGGACTTCGATATGTTTTGATAAATTTATCGATAACTGAGTTATCGGTCAAAATGTGAATGCCCAAAAACCTTAATATTTTCCTACAATATTGGTACCAAACGAAAGGGGAAGGTCCTAGGTTTCATTTGGACAGCGACCTATTTCGATAAATTTATCGATAACTGAGTTATCGGTTAAAATATGATTGCCCAAAAACCTCAAAATTTCCCTACAATATGGGTATCAAACGAAAGGGGAAGGTCCCAGGTTTCATTTGGACAGCGACATATTTCGATAAATTTATCGATGACTGAGTTATCGGTCAAAATGTGAATGCCCAAAAACCTTAACATTTCCCTACAACATGGGTGTCAAACGAAAGGAGAAGGTCCCAGGTTTCATTTGGACATCGACATATTTCGATAAATTTATCGATAACTGAGTTATCGGTTAAAATATGATTGCGCAAAAACCTTAAAATTTCCCTACAATATGGGTGTCAAACGAAAGGGGAAGGTCCCAGGTTTCATTTGGACAGCAACATATTTCGATAAATTTATCGATGACTGAGTTATCGGTCAAAATGTGAATGCCCAAAACCCTTAACATTTCCCTACAATATGGGTTTCAAACGAAAGGGGAAGGTCCCAGGTTTCATTTGGACATCGACATATTTCGATAAGTTTATCGATAACTGAGTTATCGGTCAAAATGTGGTTGCCCGGAAACCTTAACATTTCCCTACAATATGGGTGTCAAACGAAAGAGGTAGGTCCCAGGTTTCAGTTGGACATCGACATATTTCGATAAATTTATCGATAACTGAGTTATCGGTAAAAATGTGGTTGCCCGAAAACCTTATAATTTCCCTACAATATGGGTATCAAACGAAAGGGGAAGGCCCCAGGTTTCATTTGGACTTAGATATTTTTCGATAAATTTATCGATAACTGAGTTATCGGTCAAAACGTGAATGCCCAAAAACCTTAAAATTTCCATACAATATGGGTATTAAACGAAAGGAGAAGGCCTTAAGTTTTATTTGGACTTCGATATATTTCGATAAATGTGTCGACAACTGAATTATCGGTCAAAATGTGATTGCCCAAAATCCTAAAAATTTCCCTACAATAAGGGCATCGAACGAAAGGGGAAGGCCCCAGGTTTCATTTGGACATCGATATATTTCGATAAATTTATCGATAACTGAGTTATCGGTAAAAATGTGATGCCCCAAAAATCTTAACATTTTCCTACAATATGGGTATCAAACGGAAGGGGAAGGTCCCAGGTTTCATTTGGACATCGACATATTTCGATAAGTTTATCGATAACTGAGTTATCGGTCAAAATGTGGTTGCCCGGAAACCTCAAAATTTCCCTACAATATGGGTATCAAACGAAAGGGGAAGGTCCCAGGTTTCATTTGGACAGCGACTTATTTCGATAAATTTATCGATGACGGATTAATCGGACAAAATGTGAATGCCCAAAAACCTTAACATTTCCCTACAATATGGGTTTCAAACGAAAGGGGAAGGTCCCAGGTTTCATTTGGACAGCGACATATTTCGATAAATTTATCGATGACGGATTAATCGGACAAAATGTGAATGCCCAAAAACCTTAACATTTCCCTACAATATGGGTTTCAAACGAAAGGGGAAGGTCCCAGGTTTTATTTGGACATCGACATATTTCGATAAATTTATCGATAACTGAGTTATCGGTCAAAACGTGAATGCCCAAAAACCTTAAAATTTCCATACAATATGGGTATTAAACGAAAGGAGAAGGCCTTAAGTTTTATTTGGACTTCGATATATTTCGATAAATGCGTCGACAACTGAATTATCGGTCAAAATGTGATTGCCCAAAACCCTAAAAATTTCCCTACAATAAGGGCATCGAACGAAAGGGGAAGGCCCCAGGTTTCATTTGGACATCGATATATTTCGATAAATTTATCGATAACTGAGTTATCGGTAAAAATGTGATGCCCCAAAAATCTTAACATTTTCCTACAATATGGGTATCAAACGGAAGGGGAAGGTCCCAGGTTTCATTTGGACATCGACATATTTCGATAAGTTTATCGATAACTGAGTTATCGGTCAAAATGTGGTTGCCCGGAAACCTCAAAATTTCCCTACAATATGGGTATCAAACGAAAGGGGAAGGTCCCAGGTTTCATTTGGACAGCGACATATTTCGATAAATTTATCGATGACGGATTAATCGGACAAATGTGAATGCCCAAAAACCTTAACATTTCCCTACAATATGGGTGTCAAACGAAAGAGGTAGGTCCCAGGTTTCAGTTGGACATCGACATATTACGATAAATTTATCGATAACTGAGTTATCGGTCATAATGTGAATGCTCAAAAACCTTTAAATTTCCTTACAATATGGGTATCAAACGAAAGAGGAAGGCCCCAGATTTCAGTTGGACTCCGATATATTACGATAATCTTATCGATAACTGAGTAACCGGTCAAAATGTGATTGCGCAAAAACCTTTAAATTTTCTACAATACGGGTATCAAACAAAAGATGAAGGCCCCAGGTTTCGTTTGGACTTCGATATATTTCGATAAATTTATCGATAATTTCATAGGACATTTGACTAAAAACTAAAAAATAAATATAGTTTAAAAAAACTAAAACTCACGCTTTTAGTGTATTGAACTATAGAGCGCACCTGCCGCGATCAATGAACACGAAACGTTCACAGAGCCAACAATGCCTAATAAAATAGGATAAAACTCATAAGATATCTCTATAGATTTTCTTCAAGAAGATGTGCTTCTTATTATTGTAGAGACAGTATTTTTAATGTTATTAAGAAGATTTTCTTTTTAATATTTTAAATGAAAAATAAAATGATATTGCCCTCACCGAGAATCGAACTTACAATTTTCGTAATGATAAACCCAGCTGTTAACCATCAGGCCATCGCTCACTTTTGATTGCTAGCATCTAATTGCTGATATGTGTATAGTTGTTAATATGTGTTGGGTGGCGACGCGGCGCGCGCTGCTTCCCGACGGTTGCCGCGCGCCGCGTCGACGGATTTATTTCATTTTATTTGGGACTTATTTCATTTCTCTTAAAATTGCAATTTAACAAGCTTTCACGTTTTTGTAACTGTTTCTATAACTGTTGTAAGGTAAGATTTTAGCAAAACAACCAACCGTTTTATTACATCGAAACTGATATTGTGGTGTCAATATGTTCCAAAAAGAACATAAGTATTTTCATTAACTTTGGACAACAACAACCAAAAAAGATTTTGATCGATGCCACATTTTCAATTTTACCGCTGGGGTGTTTCAAACAGTTGATTTTGATCGCCAAAAGGTAGAAAAGGACTGGTCCAAATATTGGCCCGATAACTTAGAGATACATACAGACCGTCAGATAGACAGAAATTTACAATTGTATTATATATAGAGATTATGAAAAGGCAGGCAGGAAAAAAAAGTTGGAGGGGGAACGGCGCGGCGCGGCGCGGCGTATATGTGCAATGACGAGGTTTTGAATTAAATAAGCACTTGCACCCACCTTTTCTTCATTTGGAGGTTGTAACCGTAACAATTACAGCGCCCGCGAGCGTTATTTCCTTTTTTTTGGAAATAACGCCCGCTTTCAAAAGTAAATAGCCCCGTGTGGAAATTTAAATTTTCATTTTTTATTTCGATAAAAATTGAAAATATTTAGTCTTATTAATTTATCATTTACTCAAAACTGAGTTAAAAATACTGGGTCTATTAAAAAAAGCGCCGCCTTATTAATTTATCATTTACTCAAAACTGAGTTAAAAATACTGGGTCTATTAAAAAAAGATCCGCCTTATTAATTTATCATTTACTCAAAACTGAGTTAAAAATACTGGGTCTATTAAAAAAAGCGCCGCAGGCGAAAATTTTGAATTAAAAATCGCGCGATTTTTAATTCCAAATTTTCATTTTTTATTTTAATAAAAATTTGAAATATTTAGCCTTATTAATCTAACTTTACCCAAAACTGAGTTAAAAATACTGGGTCTATTAAAAAAAAGCGCCGCAGGCGAAAATTTTAAATTAAAAATCGCGCGATTTTACGCCCCCTTCTGTACACACCAGTTTGAGTCAGAAATTTTTATTTCAATTGAATTTTTGTTTTTGTAGCAACCTATTATTATTTCATGTAAATTTTGTGCGCCTGATACAAAACTTGAACAAAAATTTGTTTCGAAAAAGTATCAGCTGCACTGACAAATACGCCAGCAACCTGTTTCAAATTTTAATACTACAGCAATGTGTAAAACAATAAGACCAAATATAAATATTCTAGCTATGTATGTTTATTTTTATGTTAGCTTTAAATCCAAAAATGATGGAACAATTTTAAAATAAGGTTGGCTCTTTTACCTCGCCTTGAACCTTTGGATGCTCAGAAGGTTGTGACTTTTGACAGTTTTTATGGGGGTTTGAACCCCCCTGCGCACGAGCCTGCCCGAGTTACATAAAACTTTGGGAAACTTTGACAGGTGCGCGCCTCTGCTTTGAGCATTTGCCAAAATCTCGCTTCGTTTTACGTTCCACAAACTTTGTGTGAAAGTGGAACCTGCAAAGTTTTATGTATTTGGGGCGTAAGTGCGAGTGTAATGCAGATAAACGAACCTACTAATGCAATGGAAACGGAAAATTACGATGAGAATACCGATTTCACTTAAATGCACGAAACAACTAGTGAAACAAGCGAAACCCACGAAGAAGATTCAATTCCAATGGATGATTCAACCATTGACACAACTGAAGTCATTTCCGACTTGGGTCTATTTATGAACAAGCCATTATCATCAGAGCAACGATCTCTGTTATTAAAAAGATGGACAAAACAATTAATAAAAAAGAAGATACTGATGATATAGCAGCTATTTACACATTATGTTTATGATGACCTAATAATTAATTTTTAGTTTGACAAGTTTACCACATAAGATGGTATCATTTTACGCAATAGTTTTTAATTTTTAATTTTATTTGATGTTTTAACACACCTTTAATGTAAGTAAAATGTCTTTAAATTCTGTTTACATTGTCGTGATCATGTTTATTATGTTTAAGTTAATTAATGTTGTTTTTTGTATTTTTATAATTTTTAAAAAATAAATACAGAGTCGCCCTTGAAGAAGCCAAGGAAATTTGGCGAAACGTCGGGCTGTAAGGTGAAATAAAGTTTTTTATTTGCACTATATCCCATTAGATCGTAAAAGCTTAAAACACGCATAATAGTCTTACAAAACGATTGGAAGAATACATGATAAAAAGATGTTAGTTACCATCACAAGATTACGATTTTGATGCAGACTCCGATGACTCAAAACGAAAATTTCTTCACAATTGGTTACAAGTTTATAAACCTTGACTTGTTTATTCAAAGAAAGAAAAGGGCGCTCTTTACTTACATTGCGTTCTATTTCATAAAACTACAGTGCAAGGCTTTGTGGGCGCATTCGTTGTTAAGCCATTCACCAAATACAAAGATATGCACGAATTGAGCAGAAATCAAGCAAGAAGCAAATGGCATCAAACTTCAATGAAAGCTGCTATTGAATTTACAACTGCCAAACCAGTGGACCTACAGATGGTAACAGGATATCAGAAGTTAATTAAAGAAAACAAGAAAATAATCCGTTCGATCATATCAAACATAATTTTCTGTGGAACAACCGATTCACCATTAAGAGGAAAATATGAAGATTCCGGTAAAATATTTCAGATTTAAATTGATCACACAGAGCCAAAAATGCCTAATAAAATTAATAAGATTGTCTTCATGATCAGTTTTTGGGTACAGGGGTAGTCGCAACGGTGGAAACGAAGAAAAAACTATATGGAAATCTTTTCGGTTTTAAGAAGAAATTCTTATTAAAAAACTTTACATTTAGTACAAAGGTGTAGTTGGACGCTGGCAATTATTAGTATACGATGGCCGGATGGTTAGCAGCTGGGTTTAGCATTCGAAAAATTGTAAGTTCGATTCCCTCTCTTTTTTCCTAATTAGAAATGTTAAAAAGAAATCTTCTCAATTATATTTATGAGATTTTCCTTTGAAACATTAACAACTATACACATATCAGTAATTAGATGCTAGCAATCAAAAGTGAGCGATGGCCTGATGGTTAACAGCTGGGTTTATCATTCCGAAAATTGTAAGTTCGATTCTCGGTGAGGGCAATATCATTTTATTTCTGTGCATATTTTCGTCTTTTGATAAAAATCTATAATATTTTTAGGAATGTGCATGGATCTCATTCGCTTGAGAATTGAGGCCGGAGATTAATCTCTTAAAAAGCACTTTGAAGAAGGACCAAAAAATGCGAAATACACCTCACCAGAAATTCAAAACGAGATAATTGCATTATGTGGCGAGGTAGTGAAAGATATGATAATTGCTGACGCTAAAAAGGCATCAGCATACAGCATTTTGGCTGATGAAACAGCAGATATGTCAGGAAAAGAGCAACTGTCATTGGGTATTCGATTTTACGACAAAAGCCAAGCAAAAATACGAAAAGAATTCATGGGTTTCTCTGAACTAAATGCGATGGACGCTCTAACAATTGCAGATGAAATTGATCGCGCAGTCGTTAGCTGTGAACTTGAACAGAACAAATACGTTCGGCAAGGGTACGATGGCTGCAGTGCTATGGCCGGAAAAGAAGGAGGCGTTCAAGCACATGTCCGAAAAAAATACAAAAAAGCATTTTTTCCACTGCGCGAGCCACAAATTGAACCTTGTCGTTAATGATTTGAACACGGTCCCGGAAGTACGAAACACTATTGGGACCATCAAAGACATAATAAGATTTTTCCGAGAATCAGTGCTACGTCGAAAGTGTGCTTCAAACATACCCGCCCTTTGTGAAACTCGTTGGTCTCAAAAACACAAGAGCATTGCTGTTTTTAAAGCCAATTTTGTTGAGATCGTGAAAGCATTACTGACTTTATCCACCGAAGGCAATGCAAAAACGCGATCAGCTACACTCTGCAGCAACGAAACCTGTATTTATCATATGCACTTCAATAATTGCCAAATATTCGGATATTCTTGAGCCTGTCGTGAATGGTCTTCAATCTAAAAGTCTTGACCTGCTCAAATGCAAAACCATCTTAATGGAATATCAACTGTCAGCCATCGAACCGCTGCACACTGGGGCCACTTATATATGTATATGGGGACGCTCAAAATTCTGAAATCAACTTCTTTACTAAAGCAGCTAATCTATAGCATCTTAACCCATTGACGGTCTCTATCTCTTACGATAACACATTTTAGTCTTGGGGTTTGGCGGCTGTTGCAGCAACCACATGATGGGTAAGTTTTGGAACAGTCTTCCGATGTAGGGTAATCTTCAACTCTTTCTTCGACGTAAACCATATGTTCGCTATAATAATGGTTTTATAAATTTTTAAGAGAAACCCATAAACTTTTTAAATGGTTTAAAAAATGAGTACCAGCTTTTTTATAAGCTTTTATTTAGTCTCACCTGGCGGCTGTCTGTTATCAAATCTTGCAAGCTAAATTTGATACACTTCCCGGTGTCCGATTGATTTGAAATTCTGCACCTATGTATAACCCTGATGACAATGCAATATTATAAAAAAAAATTTCGATAGGTGGCGCGTGGGTCGCTATATTTTCAAAATTCGCATTTATGGTCCGATTTAGCTGAAATTCGTAACATGTATTACTACTAGGGATGTCAATTTTTCGGGTTTTGGCCGTCCCGGGATTTTCGGGATATGCTTTTACAAATCCCGGGATTAGTCCCGGGATTAAGGATTCGTTATTTCTAACAGGTTTGCTTCAAAAAGACTGGAGAAAATGTTTGTGAAACTGTCAATTTTTAAATAAATAACAAATAAAATTAATTAAATTTATTTATCCCTTATATTTTTTATTTACTTTTAATGTATTTCATTTGAATAAAAAAAAAAATAACACACTTCAATAGAAAGTTATAAAATATAAATAACTTATTATGTTTAAGTATAAATGCACTTAAAAATTTTGATATACGTACATACAAACATTATCACATACAAATATGATAAGGTGCATCAGCCTATCTACACACATAAATATGTAAAACTATAACTATAAATAATCAGTATGCTATTTTAATAAACTAGTTCGTCTTACAAACGCACTCAAATAAGTTGATTTTAATTCAACAAGCTGAACCACTTCCCCCCACCAGTGGGAAGAGGTTGTCAGTTAATAATATTAACATATTAAGTATTCTTTTTTTTTATAGTTGAACTCTTACATTAATATAAATGTATTAAACAGTTTAATAATGGTAAGTATTAATTAAAAAGTAAAAAAAAATTTGGTACATTCAGCGCGCCTCTTCCCAGCCAGCAAGATACCTTACATTTTACGAACATTGCGTTTTACGAGCTATTCTCGAATCAGCAACAACTAAAAACACAAGCTTTTTTTATTTTGTCAAAAAAAATAAAAATTTAAATTTCAAATTCAATATTTTGAAAATACGAAGTACGTTTATGATCAAAAAACGGACGTATAGAGATTCATAACAGCCTAACCTAATATAAACGCACGGACTGAGTTTTCTGTCAAAAATGTCTCATGCACGTACAACTTGTATGGGAGTAGCCGAATTTGAACGCACTGCCTAAAAAAACCTAACTCAATTTTCAATTTTTGTTTTGCGTGACATTTCGATTTGACGTAAACTCTCAGAGCGCACGTCGTTGACATGTAATTCTTCAATTTGATTGCACAGCTGTGACAACCAGCTACTCACGCACGCACATTTGTTTCGGTTAGCAGCAAAAACGTCGTGCATGTTCGTGCGACAAATTCAGTCCGTGCGTTTATATTAGGTTAGGCTGTAAGCGAGTGCTTCTTCGATACATTTACGAAGCCTCGAGGGCAAAAAACATTTTAAAGCGAAACAGTATTCGTATGCGAATCGAAAAAGTATTCGTAAGCGATATTTTATTAGAGTTTTCTTCGAAAAAACATCCATTTACGAACTCGTTTACGATAATTTTGCTGGCTGGGTTCTTCCTCTAATTTTTAAACATTGCTTTTAAAAAATGATCTTAAAACTATTAAAGCGTTTAATGTTTTGTCTGCGAGTCTTGACCTGAACTTATTGCAAATGTAGCCCGCCGTTGAAAAGCATCTTTCCGCCTCAACACTTGTGGGCTGAATTGCAGACAAATATTTATAAGCTTTTTTCAAAAACATGCCTTTCTCTCCCCCATTAGAGAACAAGTCTATTTCTTTAGATAATTGTAAAGCCATACCATATTTTTTTTTATTGGGACAAGTTTGTGTACTTTTCATTAAAAGGTTATTTAATTTTGCTTTTAAATCTGTGGGCTCGCTTATAATTATTTCTTCCGTTTCATTATTTTCGACATCGGTGGAAGCTTGACTTAGTAAAAGTATTTGCTTTAACTCCTCTTTTACAGTGCCCATAGATAAGCTTTCACCGAATGCGTACTTATTTTTAAAAAAACTACTGGGATCGGTCAAAAAATTAAAAACGTCCGAAAACCTAGTGCGCCGCTGCTTTATCCTTTCTACTAACCTTTTATTACTAAAAAATTTATGCAACTTTTGCTGTTTACAAGGTACAGGATTGGCTTCTGGAGCTTTTGTTTTACGGCACACAACAATATTATGTTTTTTCAAATGCGTGTGCAGCCCTTTTGTTGAGCCACCTTTCGTTAATAATATTTGACTGCATTTTTTGCACTGAGCTGACTCGTCGTTGTCGCGCGCAACTAAAAAATAGAACCACACGGAAGACTCCTCTTCCGCCTTTGTTTTATGTGCAACAAAACCTGTACGAAATAAATTTCAATTTCATTACAGTGATTCTTTATTTAATGAAAATGAAATACTTCGTATAAAAATGGATGAGTGCGAGGTATTCCACTTCACCGAAGTTATAAATATATCTATATTTACCTGAAGTGGACGGCTTTTCAGTCATATTTAATTATTCTTATTATTCATCAATCAATTATGCGCGCAAAAATAACAATGAAACCAGCTGATTTCTACGTCAACAGTGTTGTAAACGCTAACCCAAATTTCAGTGTGGTTTCTTTGCTATACAAGAGGGATTTTTCTCACATCCCGGGATTGCTGGAACACAATCCCGGGATTTTCGGGAGCTTAAAAAGGGTCGGGATCCCGGGATTTCGGGATCCCGGGATGACATCCCTAATTACTACCATGAAAAGAAATATTTTTGTAAAAAAAAATTCCGCTAGGTGGGGCTGAGATAGCGGTAATAAAAACTCAAAATCGCAATTATGGACCGATTTGGCTGATATTGTACGTGTGTGTTATTTAATTAATTTCTAAATGTTAAAAAAAAATTGGATCCGCTAGGTGCCGCTTGAGTCGCTTTATTTGAGAATTACGAAGGTCTGCTTTCAGTGTCGATTAATTCGTTTTTCAACGATCTTCCCATTTATCGTTTAGTTTAGTCTTTATTCCAATATCCCAAAAGTAACTTTATTAACCACGCGGCTTTATTGTAAAAGATTCTATGTTTTCTGTTGCTGCTAGCAGCCGATTGATGTCGCTGCGACATTATTGCCTCTTTGCCGCACGGCTTTATAGCGGCGTCACAAGCAATGTTTGCCGCAGCATTATGTATTGACAGATGAGTTGAACGTGTGTATTTAGGTAGAGAACGACACATTGCGCATCACGAGCGACATCTGACATGCAAAAGTTGCCAACTTTCAACTTTGTATGCATGAAAAGCATAAGAAGAAGCATTTTACACTTGGCTCTCATATAGTTGATTGTGCCGCTGTTGCTATGACGAATAAGTTTAGAAGAAGATTCTATGTTTTCTGCATAACTAATTTAAACAATATTTTATATTTAAAATAAATTCAAGAAAAAAGATTTTCTAAGCACAAGCTTATAGGTATATTTCTTGTTGATAAACCGAACTAAAAAGTAAAAAATAAAATTAAAAAAAAAACTCCTTTAAAAATAAGCTTTTATTATTGGTTTATAAAATTAACTAAAAAGTAAAAAATAAATTGACTGTAAAGGAATATAACACTTTATAAGTTCATTGTAACCTTTAAAGATAATTTGGCTTCTTCGTCTGCCACAAAATAATTCCATATTGTACATAATTATATATTTCTAACATTAAAACTTTATACCTAAATTATTAAATCTTCCAGTATATATCACATTCCTAATTTTATTAATAATAAAAGCGTGTTAAATTTCGATAGCAAGAAAAGAAGGTCCTGAATGTTCTTAATTATACCATCAAATAGAAAAGAAGGTCCTAAATTTTCTTAATTAAACCATCAAAATTTAACACCTGAATGTTCTTAATTATACCATCAAATAGAAAAGAAGGTCCTAAATGTTCTTAATTATACCATCAAAATTTAACACGCTTTTATTATTAATAAAATTAGGAATGTGATATATACTGGAAGATTTAATAATTTAGGTGTAAAGTTTTAATGTTAGAAATATATAATTATGTACAATATGGTATTATTTTGTGGCAGACGAAGAAGCCAAATTATTTTTAAAGGTTACAATGAACTTATAAAGTGTTATATTCCTTTACAGTCGATTTATTTTTTACTTTTTAGTAAATTTTATAAACCAATAATAAAAGCTTATTTTTAAAAAAGTTTTTTTTCTTTAATTTTATTTCAATCCTACAATCCTCAACAGGAATTTTTTATAAACAAATTTTAACTTTTTTTTATTTGGGACGCTACGGAAATAATTTTTTCATTTTTGAGAAAAGGCTACTAGATATTTTTTCAATCCTAAAATGTCTGGTGAGGAAATTAATCACATACATTTACACATCGCAATTTTTTTTTTTTTAATCCAAAATTATATGTGACGCTACTGGAATAATTTTTTAAATTTTTGGGAAATGGCAACTAGATTTTTTTTTTGTTTTCAATTATAAAATCAAACGAAATTGATCTCGTACATACATATACACACCACGAACTAATTATAAGACCAATAATTTTTCGTGTACAATAAACTGAACTTCAAGTTGTTTGTTGAAATGGATGATTCTGATTGTGCTAAATATTTTGATGTTCTTTGTAAAACGAAAACCTTTTAGTTTGTTCGCCATGAACCAAAAGTGAATAATAACTTACTAGTTTGGTTCGTGTTACAAAAGGTAAACAGACATGTAGTACATATTTTAGTATGGCCCGGAAACTACACTGATGTGTATGAGTCGTTTTCTAATTTTTTTTGCCCCAGCAACTGGAGTACCATACCACAATACCGTGCTAGAAGCCATTGAAATTAAGTGGCGCTTGAGAAAAGAAAAGAAATGAACATGAATTGCAAAGGTTCCTATCAATAAAAGGAGAGAATGTGTGAATATAATGTACATGTTTACTCCATTTCGATATATTAAGTTAACCGGTTAATTTGATTAAAAGCTCATGACTTTGTGAGCTTTCATTCAAATATGATTCTGCTTATTAAAAACACCAAAAATTTTAACTTGATTTTGTTATATATAAACTTGTCTTGTCTTATAATTATTTTGTGGAGTGTATATAGTGTATGTCTTCCTTGACACAATAAAACCAAGTAAGTTGCTCTCCCGTGACAAATGCAAAACCAAGAAAGTAGTTGGGAAAATAACTGAGATTTACCTGGTTTTGCATTTGTCACGGGAGCTCTACTTACTTGATTTTGTTGTATCACGGGAGATGTAGTGTTTTGCCTATAAATTCTATTAATAAACCCTGTAAGGAATTCAGTTAATTTCAAGTCAACTATTAGGTCTTCTTCCGTTTCATCGCTGCGCCATTTTAATAAAAACATTTTGTATGTAGCTGTACAGCCTTCTAAAAAAGGTCTGAAACGATATTTGAAACCAGAACAATGTTACCATCTTGAAAATTTTTAATTAAATCAAAGCTAACATGAAAAGACATAATTAATTTAATAGACAAATATTTTTTATTCGAGTCAAGATTTTAAAGAAAATTATTAATTTGAACAATGAGTTGATTAGAAAGTTTAAACATGAAAATTCTATCTGTTGCGCCAAGCAATAGCAGTCAAACCTCTGATAGGGCGAAAATAAGCTGTAAACAGCATCGTGCTTTCCAATCAAAAATCTACTATGACAACAATTTATATCGCTTTTGTTCAAAAATTTTACCATTTACAAGGTATTTTATCTTTCAATTAGTGCCTCGTGTACATATGTATATCCTTCTTCAAAAATTATTTACACCCTTTTACCATCATTGGATACCTCTCATTATAAATGTATTTTTTTTTTAATATTTTCATTTATCAATATATATGTTAAAAACGATCCTAGCCTGTTTTAAATTGTTTCGAAATTATTACACACTGAGGAGATATTTTAGGTACAGCCAGGATAGAAGTTTTACACACGCATATATAATTAGATGACTAAAAGTTAGCTTTTATTGTAGTCGACCACAGTATTCCCTACAGGGAACATTGTTGAACTGAAATGTAAAAAAAATATGTATGTTGTCAAAAATGTAAAACATAATTCCAGCAGCGTCCGTAGAAAGAAGGGAGATTTTCTTTAAAATTTTTAATTGAAACTAACGTATGGTTTTCGCTGAAGGGCGAGTAAAGATTTAACCTATATCTGTAGCTTGAACCAAAAATCACCCATTTTTTCGCTGTTGTAGCCAGCGAAACTCTTCATGAAAGTTTTGGTTGCCTTAAGAAGGCCCTATGCTCCAATAGAAGTTAAGAAAAATGATAACGATGATGACGATACATTTTGTTGTCGATTCCGGGGTCCACCTACTGGCCAGTTTTCTGTTTTCTGCGAAGATTTTCATAACAAAAAAAAAATACACTTCCCGGACACTGTGACCACAGGCGAGACTTTAAACATATTTTACCATTGAAAAACTGTATTATAGATGCTACTTTTCAGTGGAATGTAATAGTAAGTTGAGTGGATAGGGGCAGTAGCCCCACTTACGCCCCTTCTGTACACACCAGTTTGCAGCAGAAATTTTATTTCCAATTGAGTTTTTGTTTTTGTAGCAACCTACTATTATTTCATGTAAATTTTGTGCGCCTGATACAAAACTTGAACAAAACTTTGTTTCGAAAAAGTATCAGCTGCACTGACAAATACGCCAGCAGCCTTTTTTAAAGTTTTAATACTACAGCAAGGTGTAAAACATTGGGACCATATATAAAAATTATAGCTATTTTAACTTCGAGGTATAGCTTTAAATACAAAAAGGATGGAAAAATGTTAAGTTATAGGTTGGCTCTTTTACCTCACTTAGAAAGCTTGTACTTTTTGGGGTGAAAGCAATCAATTATCCTTTGCTACAGAGCAAACAACTGGTTACCGGCTATCCCGGGCCATATTTTACCACTTTTTTGATCTGACATACATTTTTTATTTTTTTGGCTGACTTGGTCGTTTTAATGATTTGCTCCTTTTTCAGCGAGTATATATATATCTGCTTTTCCCCAAGCCTATAAATCATTCTTTTTGCAATGAATCTTATATTTTTGAGTACTTGCAGTCATTTTATGAGTTGCATCTGCGATAAAAAAAAAAATTACCAAATGACAGTATAACCAGACAGATCTTTTTTCGATAGCTTCTAAACTAGAAAAACGCAGACTGTCGGGAATGGACCGTGTTAAATAATTATGAAATAAAAATGTTTAAGAAAAAAATAGTTATCTGCTTTTGCAGACGCAGAGACGATATGTACATAAGATTTTCGGGAAAAATGTTCATGTAAAATCAACACTTTTCCGGTTATTTTTTTCAACACTATCGCTCATGTTAAAAAACTTGACTTCGTGTTAAATTCACATGAATTGCTATAAAATTTACATGAATTTCTTTCAACACATCATGCCTTCCTGTTAAAACAACAAAATCTGCCTCATTATCTCATGCAAATTCAACAGGACCTTTCTTGTTAGTTTAACATGGTTCATGTTGTCAAAAAAATCAATCTGTGTGTATAGACTTCTTAATATTCTCCTAATTTGCATGTTCTTAGTATTACACTTATTATTACTAACAGCTTTATAAGATTACATCACAAATTGATATGAAAGAAATTGTATAAATTTCCGTTTACGATTCTTATGTTTCAAAACTGTATTAACTAAATTTTCATTTCAGCTTTTTTTATTTGCTTACATATAAATTCTGTGCGCCTGGTACACTGAATTGAATAATTGAAAGAAACCAAGCATGCTTACAGTAGAAATTTGCCATATGATGCCCGGGTATTACCCGGGTAATAGCGGGTCCGGGTAATGCCCGGGTACCCGGGGATTACCCGGGTCTTCGGGTATCATCAGCTCTACAAAATAGGCTAAACAAGACGCAAATTGCATCCAAAAATGTACATAAACATACAGAGTTGTAATAATTCACCAATAGTTTTTTTAAACATACAACAATATACCCCTGGGATCTTAGTCCAAATCTTCAGAATTAGGGGATTTCCAGCACTCCAACGTACATCCACGATAACACTATGTAGATTGTTGTCCGTTCTCGATTGCGCCGTTCTCGTCATCATTATCATCAAAACTTTGGAATAAACGCGTAAATAAATCGCCAACATGCCACCACTTCCCATTGTAGGTGGTGGTGCGACACCATAGAAAACGTTATTTAAAAGGCGCCTCTTTACGTCTTATGTCAGGATAATTTGCGGTAAAAGTGTTGGATGTTTCTTCAGCTGCTGTGCGATCTTGCTTGTACAATAAACAAGTCCAGATCACTCTCGAAACCCTTTTTTGCTGAATTTTTATAAGAATGCGTCCGCACGATTGTTTTAATTTGAAAATTTACTTACAACTAATGACAAATTAAAATTTTTATTTTTTTCATTCCTGTCGTAAACATTTGTATTTGGCTTAAATATTAATAGATTTATAAACATTTTCTCAATCCTTACAAAACGATTATTTAATAAACTACAAAAACTTAAAATGAAAAACGCTTATTTAATATTTATTATATCAAACTTACATTAAGTTATGTATATTTTAAAACATTTTCTATAAACATTTGCTTTTCACTTTGAAAGTTAAATGATTTATAAAACTTTTTTCTTGAACTTTATAAAAAGCTTATAAAACTTACAAATAAATTGATATTGAAAACGCTTACATATGGGACATTCCAGCCAAAAGAGGAAAACGACATAACATTTAAAATGCTACTAATCATTCCTATTTATTCTGTTATATGTAACTAAATGTGTATATTTTCCTAATATGGTAACAGAAATATAGAAAAATATGTAAAAACCCAAAATTATTGTCCTTATAACTGTGACTCACACCTTACTATTTTGCGGAAAAAGTTTGGTCATGTTTGCATTGCTGCATTAGCTATATTTTCATTTATAGAAAAAAAATTTGCTAGTCATTCCAGTAAAGCAGAGAAAAATTAAAATAATTACATAATTTAAAATAAATAAATATAGTTTAAAAAAACTAAAACTCACGCTTTTAGAGAGCATTGAACTAAAAAGTTGAAAATAATTTTAAAAACCCTACACAGTAGTATTGTGGAAAAAGCGTGGTCTGCTTTGTTCCATAATCTTCGTTTTTTATTTAAATTATTTTTACCTTTTTAGTGCAATATTCTTTAAAAGCGTGTGTTTTCGCTCTTTAAACTGTATTTATTTTTTACTTTTTAGTTAAATGTGTTATAAAGTAACCCTGCAGTCAACTTAACTAGTTTTATACTAATCAAATACCAGTCAGCTAGGCGGCTTCAACTAGTTCGAGTTCTGTAATTTTTCCATATTAGCAACTGGTACTTTTAACACGGCGATGTCCTACGAGATGGCAATTGTCCTTCTCTGCATCAGCACCATACCAATTTGCTGACTAGTCAGCCTCTGCATCAGGAATATACCAGTTGATATACTTGTTATTATACACATCAGTATCATACCATTTAAGATACTAGTTCGTATATACGTCAGGATCGTACCAGTTGAAAGAATAGTTCATATATACATCAGAATCATACCAGTTGAAAGACTAGTTCATATATGCATCAGAATCATACCAGTTGACAGACTAGATCATATATACATCAGAATCATACCAGTTGGCAGACTAGTTCATATATGTATGCATCAGAATCATACCTGTTGACAGACTACTTCTTATATGCATCAGAATCATACCAGTTGACAGACTAGTTCATTAATGCATCAGAATCATACCAATTAACAGACTAGTTAAAAAAATCATCGGAATCATACCAGTTGTCATACTAGTTCATATATGCGTCAGAATCATACCAGTTGATATAGTAGTTCATTTATGCATCAGAATCATACCAGTTGACATATCAGTTCATTTATGCATCATAATCATATCAGTTGACATACTAGTTCAAATTTGCATCAGAAATATACCATTTGACATACTAGTTCATATATGCATCAGAATCTTACCAGTTGACATACTAGTTCATATATACATCAGAATCATACCGGTTGACATACTGCTCAGTCTATGCGGCAGGACATACTAATCATTATGCCCATTCAGATCGTACCACTTGTCATACTAGTCCACGAATTTGACATTCATTCCAGTTGGTATACTAGTCGGTCGGTATCATAGTCAGCCTCTACATCAGCAATATACCAGTTTATTCTTTAGAAAGCAGCGACT
This sequence comes from Campiglossa producta, assembly GCA_964058755.1. NCBI lineage: Eukaryota > Metazoa > Arthropoda > Insecta > Diptera > Tephritidae > Campiglossa > Campiglossa producta. The sequence goes on along the minus strand of CAXKVI010000025.1, from coordinate 622,369 downwards.
ATTTGTATTTACCCAAACACGAAAAAGCATCTGTGAAGTACAAGGTAAAAAAGAAGCAGTTACAAGAGAAAAAGAAAAGCAATTGTCCTCTTCTGCATCAGCACCATACCAATAGGTATACTAGTCAGCCTCTGCATCAGCATTATACCAGTTGATATACTAGTTCATACACAGCCAAAAATGAGCTAAAAGCTCTGAGTTCGATTCTCGGTAAAGTTAACACAAGTTTTTTTTCTATATTTTTTAAATTATGTTGTTTATTGTATTTTTAATTTAATTATTGAATTCTACTTGCAATGGCTCCTTTCAAATTCCGAGTTCGTCAAGTTTGATTATATAGGTGAAGGCCCAATTGCATTCAACTTTGTAGGATCCACTTTCATACAAAGTTTTTTAAACGTAAAGCGAAGTGTAAGGTGGCCTCATGTAGCCACACACACCGGTACGCGTAGGCGCACCAATAAATGATAACACAGAATTTGAAATGTTTTATTTCAAATGTACTTTTAAGTTTTTCTTTTATTTATTTAAATAAAATGTATATTCAATTTAATTACAACGCTTTTGTTAGTTTTTCTTTGTGTTTTTCCAAATGCCCTTCTGTGGGCGCACACACCCACAACTCGTGTCTTTAGTTAAATTATACAATTTTTAGTTCCTTTTGAGTTTGTGTTTTTATTACAATAGTCTTACGTTAATTGTTTATTAAACAGTCTTTTCTGTTCTTTTAGTTTTACATTTTTAATTTTCACTTTATGTTAAATAGACGAATTATTTTTAATTTCTGTCACTTGCACTCGTTGAAAGTCCCAAGTCGAAAAAGAATAATCGTGGCCTTCAGCGAACGTACCGAAGCCGCCATCTACAATGCTGTATGCAATTGGTACCTCTGATTCAGCAGATTTAGTAGTGCCAATTGCATACAGTGTTGTATTTGGTTTTACCAAATTATTTTGGTAAAGGCTCGTTTACACCACCCTTCCTTGGTAAAGAGAATTTGGCAAGTTGATCAGATTTGCCAGATTCTTCTTGGCCAATGGTAAAATTGGTCTGAGTGAAATTATGTATATGTGTTGAAATTATGTATTTATTAGGGTGTTCCTTTCCCTTCTATTATTATTTCACTCAGATCAATTTGGTTTTTAAATTAATTTTTTTCTTACTAGTTGTAAAATTGGTCTGAGGGAAATTATGTATGTGTATTGAAATTATGTATTTATTAGGGTGTTCCTTCCCTTCTATTATTATTTCACTCAGATCAATTTGGTTTTTAAAATTAATTTAAAAAAATTTTTTTTTTTTTGTTAATTTATGAAATTTTATATAAACAGTGAAAAGTGTATATTAGAGTGGTTCAAAAAATTTTTTTTTTGGAAAATCTAAAACGCTACCCCAAAATATGGTTCCTTTTGACAAAAAAAGAGGCTGCTATTTTTTTTTTTTTTTTTTTTTAAGGTGCTTTAGAGGTCGCGCTACTCGTTTTTATAAAAAAAATGAGATGCTTGTAAATTTAATTTAATTTTAACATGTTTAAGTGCAGTAAAAATTTGCGTTTTTGTGTGTTGTTATTCTGTTTTCATTGACGAATATTCCTGCAATTCAATAGCCTTCTTGGATGACTAGAAAGTGTTTAACTCCTGAAAGTATGTTTCGAAATTGAAAACGGTGCAACTAAAATGCCTACACTGATCTCATTGCGAATTGGTTTTTTGGATATACTTCGCATCTAGAAGGTGTATGACATCGCTTATTATGAATCCGATGTCAGTTTTTTTAAATTCAAAATGGTGGGTCCAATATGGCGGTGATTTTTTTGAAAACTAATTGGATTTTATTGAAACTTGGTACTCGGGGGTTTATGCGTTGTCTGATTACGAATCCAATATCGGTTTTTTTAATATCAAAATGGTGGATCCAATATGGCGGTTCATTTTTCAATACGGCGGTGCATTTTTGAAAACTAATTCGACTGTGTGAAACTCGTCACTTATGGATTTATGACATCGATTTATTTGAACTAGTATCGCTTGTGATCGAAAATTCGACCAATAAAAACTTTACCCCCATCCTTAAATTTCGGGGACGCCCCTGTTTTTTCAATTTCCTTTCCATCGGTGCATATTTCATTTATATATATTAATATATAATGTATAAGATGCCAGTTTTGCCAAACATGCATAGGAATCCCAATAAATAAATACGCCACATGAAAACCTTTAGGAACCTCCTGTGAGCGAACCGTTTGACCGATTGGAATGAAATATGCAACGATGGAAGGAAAATTGAAAAAAACTGAGGTATAGGCGGTATATTTTCAGGGGCGTCTCCGAAATTTAAGGATGGGGCTACGGGGCTAGCGACCCCACGACCCTCTAAGGTTTTTATTGGTGGAATTTTCGATCACCAGCGATACTAGTTCATATAAATCGATGTCATAAATCCATCAGTGACGGGTTTCACACAGTCGAATTAGTTTTCAAAAATGCACCGCCGTATTGGATCCACCATTTTGAATTTAAAAAAACTGTCATCGGATTTATAATCAGCGATGTCATAAACCTTCTAGATGCGAAATATATCCAAAAAACCAATGCGCAATGAGATCAGTGTAGGCGATTTAGTTGCACCGTTTTCTATTTCGAAGCATATTTTCAGGAGTTAAACCCTTTCTACTCATCCAAGAAGGCTATTGAATTGCAGGAATATTCGCCAATGAAAACAGAATAACAACACACAAAAACCCAAATTTTTACTGCACTTAAACATGTTAAAATGAAATTAAATATGCAAGTATCTCATATTTTTTATAAAAACGAGTAGCGCGACCTCTAAACCTTAAAAAAAAAAAAAAATAGCAGCCTCTTTTTTTTGTCATAAGGAACAATAATTGGGGGCAGCCTTTTAGAATTTCCAAAAAGTCCATATTTGTGAACCACTCTAGTGTATATGTTATTTAATTAGCTATGGTTTTAAGTACTAACTAAGGTATCTATTAGTATTAAAAATTTCATTTCCATTTTTTTTCTTTTCAATATATGTATTTCGTTAGACGGAAAAATATCTTAAGTTGAGTTATTTATGTTTTGAACATGCTGGTCATTTACATGCGAATTTGTTTTGTTAAAAATTAGTAAGTTGTATATACTTTGAATTTCATACCTTAATAATCCTATTTTTGTGTATGGTTTTTTCCTTATTAGCTACTTCATCGTATATGGTTACATTTGTACCATCGATTTTTGTTACGGCGTAAGGCCCTTGATAAATATTTTCAAGTTTGTTTTTTGGTTCCTTCTTTATTAGGACTTTATCATTTAAATTGAGATCTAAAGGTCTTGCCGTTTTATCGTAAAATTGTTTATTTTGTAATTTATGCTTGTTGACTAGAGTTTTCGCTAACTGATGGGATTTTTGCATTCTATACTTTAATTCCTTTGCATAATTTTCAATGTTGTATATTGGATCAATAGTTTCCTTGATTAACTCGTTTGGCAAAGTTGCCTTTTTTCCAAATACTAACTCAAATGGAGTAAATACATTATCAAAAACTGTGTTTGAAGTGGAATTATGCAAAAAACTAAAGTATTTAAGGTAAACATCCCAATCTGAGCATGTTTCATTTAAGTATGATCTTAAATACTCGTTGAAAACTCTGTGGTTACGCTCAATTGTACCAACGGTTTCATGATGATACGCGGTCGAGAAATCGTGTTTAATTTTTAAAAGTTTTGTTAGTTCTGAAAATAGTTCATTTTTGAATTCGGTTCCTAAATCCGATTTTATTGCCTTCATCGCACCATAGGTCAAAATAAAACTTTTAAAAATCGCTAAAGCTACTGTCTTTGCTGACTTGTCTGGTATTGCAACCGTTACCAGGTATTTGGTCATATCATAAATCATGGTAATCGCGAACTTGTTACCGAATGTGGATTCTGGTAATGGGCCTATAGTGTCGATAACGACAATATCGAACGGTTTATTCGGAGTAGGGGTTAGAACTAGTTCTTCTTTGGTTCCTGTTTTGACTTTATTTAATAGGCATTTTTCGCATTTTTTGACATAATTCGCTATGTCTTTTGTCATATTTTTCCAATAAAATTTGTTTCGTAATTTGGCATAAAGTTTTTTTGTTCCACAGTGACCTCCAGAAATGGGATCGCTGTGATATATTGTTAATAATTTTAATTTTTGTTCCTGATTAGTAATTGTTATTATTGGATCAAGTAAAATGATTGATAAATTTTTTAAAATTTTATTTCCTCTTTCTTTAAAATGTGTAATTGTAATATATTTGAAAATTAAATCGTTTTTTGGCCATTCTATTTCCCCAATCTCAAATTTTCCGGCTTCTTTTTCCAGCCTCGAAAGTAAAGTATCGAAATTCTTTATTTCGTTAGAAAATTCAAAATTAAGTAAAATTGTTCTTTTATGCTTTATATGCGCGCATATTCTTAAAAATTTATTATTATTTTTATCATGAAAAATTTCAGATTTGATACGAGGAATTTTTTGTGAAAAGTTGTGTGTAAATTTATCATAAACGTTTAAAGTTTGTATGTTTTCACATGAGTTAATATTTTCGTTAGAACCGCATTTATTTTCTTTCCTAGTCATAGATCTCGTCTGAACTGCGAATATGTTTTTATTTAATTCTTTTACTTCGCTAATTGTGATACGAGACAATGCATCTGCACCTACGTTTGACTTTCCCTTTATGTATTCAATTGTAAAATCGTACTCTGTTAATTCAAGTCTAATTCTGGAAAGTTTTGAGGACGGGTCTTTCATTTTGAATAAGTAAACTAAAGGCCTGTGATCTGATTTTACAATGAAATGATTTCCATATACGTATGGTCTAAATTGCTTAATGGCAAAATAAATCGCTAACAACTCTAACTCAATGATCGCCTTTTTTTGTTCTGCCTGGTTAAAGGATTTTGACGCATAACATATTGGTAAATCGTTGCCTTGATGTTCTTGGCTGAGTATTGCTCCGCACCCTGTTTTTGAAGCATCTACTGTAATGATAAACTGTTTGGAAAAATCCGGATATTGTAACAACTTTGGTGACATTAGAGATGCTCTTAATTTATCAAAGGCTTCGTCACATGTCTTGTCCCAATGAAATTCGACTTTTTTTCTACTCAATTTATTTAGTGGTGCTGCCAGGGATGCAAAATTCGGAATAAAGCGTCTGTAGTAGTTCGCAAAAGCGACAAAACGTCTTACAGCGTCTTTATCTGTTGGCTTAGTATATTTCCTAATTGCATCTATTTTTGAATCGTCTGGCAACAGTCCCTTAGCTGAACATTTGTGACCAAGGAATGTCACTTCCGGTCTGAGAAAATTACATTTATTTGGATTGAGTTTCAAATTGAAAGATCTACAAGTATCGAATACTTTGGTCAAATTTTTTATGTGATGTGATTCGCTACAGCCAATGACGATAATGTCATCTACGTACAAAAAAGCTACGTTAGGTGGTATTCCCGAAAATGCAATGGTCATCATTCTTGAAAATGAGTTTGGTGCAATACTTAAACCAAATGGCAATACTTTCCATCTATAGGCTCCGCGATCAGTAGAGAATGAGGTTATATCACGTGAATCAACATGTAATGGAATCTGGTGAAATCCAGAAAAAAGGTCTAACGTTGAGAAAAATTTAGCTCTGCCAAGATTGTCTAAAATATCGTCGATTCGTGCTAATGGAAATTTGTCTGCTATTAACTTTTTGTTAACCGCACGAAAATCAACGCACATTCTGTAAGCCTTTTCACCATTTACTTTCTTTTTGGGTACTATAATGAGAGGGCTATTATAATTGGAATAACTCACTTCAATCAAATCATTTTCTAGCAATTTTGTGACTTGTTTGTTTATTTCCTCCCGTTGAGAATATGGTAGGCGATAGTTTTTAATATACACTGGTTCGTTGTCTGTTACTCGTAACGTTTGCTCATAGAAATTGTTTAATGACATTTTGTCGTTATTAAGTGCGAATATGTCGGCATATTGTATGCAAAGTTCTAAAAGTTCAGATGGAGCACTTTTAGGGATTTGAGTTTTTAAAATTGACGTTAACTCATTAACACGTTTATTATCTGATTTTGTTTTATCGATTACATAGACGTGATAGTCTGATAAGTTTTTCGTTTGTATTGAATTTTTATTGACGAATTTAATGTCATTTGTCGTATTGATTAATTTTATGACTGGGTTTTCTGAATTCGTAATGCATCTTGCTGTAAATACGCCTTTTTCGATTTCTTGAGCTTCAACGAAAAGTGGAGTTGTTGAGTGACCTAAGTCAAAAATTCGAAAAACTTCGCATCTTGGTGGTATAATGCATACGTCGCATTCTGTTCCGTGTAGAATTGGCAGATTGACTTTTTCATTGTTTGCCCAGAAGGAGATGCTATTATTTGAATAATTTATAACACATTTGTTATATTTAAGAAAATCTTTACCCAGTATACCATCTGATGGTATATTGAAATCGTCATTTACCACATGTAAGCTATGTTCAACTAGGATATTGGAAAAATGTAAGTCTGTGTTAATCTTACCTAGAGTAGAGACTGAATTTGGAGTTACGCCAGTGATATTAACTATATCGTCACTAATAATCGGAATGTTCTTATTTAGACTTGAAATTTTAATAACAGAAATGTCCGCCTGGGTATCTAGTAAAAATGTGCATAGTTTGTTGGAACCGGTTATATTGATTTTTACAAAATCTGAGTAATTTAAATTGAGACAAAAAACGTTCTTGGTATTTATTCGCTTGACTCTTCGTCCCTCAGTGTTCGCGCCTGAGGGGCTTCGGAGTTTAAAGCCCGAATATTTGCACTACCACGCGTATTGGAGCTATTGTTGCTATTGCTCGATCGGTTTTCTGCCCTATTCTGGTTGTTGTTGTTGTTTCGCGTATTAACATTCCCTCTATTATAGTTATTTTGCCGAAAATTATTACCCCGTCTACTCTGGTTGTTGTTGTTACCGTAATTACTGCTATTATTATTGTACCTATTGAAATTGTTGTTGCTATTGTATCGATTGAGGCTGCTATTGTTATATCTACTATTATTATTGAATTGATTATTGCCTCTGTTGTTATTGAAATTATGTGAATTGTTAAACCTTGATCTAAACGCTAATACCTGCCTCTCGGTAGCCTGAGTATTTTGTTCGACTATCATCTTTGCCACTACATCCTTTGCATCAGTAAAATTGGTAGATGCCAAGATTGCTTTTACTAAATCTGAGCGCGTATTAAGCCTACAAACATTCACTGACTGCTCGACTGCCATTTCGTGCGCTTTGGCTTGTGACATACCTTCGATGATTAAAGATCGCTCTAATGCATCAGACAACTCTTCTACCCGCTTAGCAAATTCTGTCAAATTATTATTGGAAACTTTTAACGATGCTATCTTTCCTGCTACGACTTTAGAATTATCCGGCTTTATCCTACTCCTTAGCGCGTCTTTAATCTCTTGAACCGTTGTTATGTTGGTCGGAATGGCTTCTCTAGCTTTGCCTTCTAATTTTGATTTAACGAATGCAATGAGGGTTGGTATTAGGATCGCCTCTGTTAAACTTTCTACTAAGTCTATTTTATCTAAAAAGGACTCTAGTGCTAATGGATCACCATTGTAGTTTTCTCTAATTATAGGTGCGCACATCGAGATGAAATTTTTCTTTTGATCTGTAGAAGCCATTGTTGTTTGTGCTGAATTGCTATTAATTTGGTCGGAATTAGAAAAAGATACTTGATTTGAAAAATTGACTGAGTTATTTTGGGTACTATCGAATGAAATAGATGAGTTACTGAAGCCTAAGAAATCTTGCTGCAATGAAATATTCTCGGTGATCGGCAAAGAACCACTTTGATCACGTTTAGGATTTTTTTGTGAGTCTGGCTGTGATGAGTCAGATGAATCTTCTTCTTCTGATTCGTCGTACGATTCTTCATCTATCTGCTCGCTATCAAATGTAAAAACATTATCTTTCACTAACTCTCCGAAATCAGTTGGGACCTTAACTGTGCAGTTAAGTTTTGCAAAGCATTTGACTAATTGATCTCTACAACGTGATAAGCTTCGCTTTACAGCAACTGGCTTAACTCGGTTATCAAAGTGGGCCTTTACCTCTATTAAAATGTTATTGTATGCTTCGATTAATGAATTTTTGTATTCATCCAATTTTTCCTGCTTTGTCGACAAAGAACGACCCGTATTCAAAATTCTTTTCTTGATTTTCAAGAAATCTTTTCTCAAATTTTTGAATTTTGTGTCAAAATCTGACATTAGGAGAGAAAATTGAATAAATTTTGGTTAAAAAAATTGAAAAAGTTATTTAGTGCGAATCTATGGAGTTGAATGGCATGGGTTTGAAAAGTTGTATTAAAAACTGATTAATTTGAATTGGCAAAAATTGTTGGCGATATTTAATTTGGTTAGGATTTTAGCAGATTTGGAAGGTTTGCAGAATGAAAATGTTATGAGACGTTTAAAAAAAATGATTAATTTGAATTGTCAAAAATTGTTAGCATTTTTTAATTTTGTTTTGGATTTTAGCAGATTTTGAAAGTTTGCATAATCGAAAGTGTTATGAGACGTTTAAGAAAATGATTTATTTGAATTGGCAAAATTTGTTGGCATTATTTAATTTTGTTCGGATTTAATAGATTTGAAAGTTTGCAGAATTGAAGATGTTACAAGACGTATTTAAAAAAAATGATTAATTTGAATTGTCAAAAATTGTTAGCATTATTTAATGTTGTTTGGATTTTAGCAGATTTTTGAAAGTTTGCAGAATTGAAAATGTTATGATGCGTATTAAATTAATGATTAGTTTGAACTGGCAAAATTTGTTTGAATAATTTAATTGTATTCGGATTTTTGGAGATAATTAAGAGTTTTGAAGAATTGAAAATGTAATGATATGTAACGGAATGTCTTTATGTATATCTAACGTGTCAGCCGCACTGTACACTCAAAATGTATATTGTATTTAACGTGTCAGCCGCACTGTACACTCAAAAATGTATATTATATTTAACGTGTCAGCCGCACTGTACACTCAAAATGTATATTATATTTAACGTGTCAGCCGCACTGTACACTCAAAATGTATAATGTATTTATAGTGTCAGCCGCACTGTACACTCAAAATTGAAAAAAAAAAATGTTACTGTGCCGGTCGCACCGGACCCTCAAAAAATTTTTTATTTTATTATAATTTTTTTTTTTTTTTTTCTTTTTTTTTTTTTTTTTTTTTTATAATATTACATGTGTGTAAAGAAAAAAATTTTACAAGTGTGTAAAGAAAAAAAATTATTACATGTGTGTAAAGAAAAAAAATTTTACATGTGTGTAAAGAAAAAAATTTTGTAATTTTGTGTTCTGTCCTATTACATGTGTGTAAAGAAAAAAAATTTTGTGTTCTGTCCTAACACTACACTCATACATACATATATATATACTGCATCTGCTGTTTCATCTTTCGTTGTCGGGTGTTTGCTGCTGTTACTGCTGCCGTTGGTTACATTGCCGCTGTAAAAATTTTCTGCTTCTCTGCTGTTGATTTCGCTGCCACTGTTAGCTCAACGCTGCCGCCGGCTTGGCGTGACATGGACCGTTAGCTAGCCACCACCACCGCAAGGGCTTAGCATATATATATGTATATACGCATGTACAGTTTTGCTGTACTGTGGCACATCAGAAATTTTTTTTGTAGTTTTCGAATTTTAAATTTTTTTTGTAGTTTTCAAATTAAAAATTTTTTTTGTAGATTTTTTTTTGGATTTTTTTTTTTTTTGTAGACTTTTTTTTTTTTTTTTGAATTTTAAGTAAAGAATGAATTCATATTTTTTTTTTTTTTTTTTTTTTTTTTTTTTTTTTAATTTAATTTTGGTTTTTAAACATTTATATATTTTTTATGTTCGTGCCTTTTGCACATTTTCATGCGCGTGGCCGCACTTTATTTTAAATAGACGAATTATTTTTAATTTCTGCCACTTGCACTCGTCGAACGTACCGAAGCCGCCATCTACAATGCTGTATGCAATTGGTACCTCTGATTCAGCAGATTTAGTGGTGCCAATTGCATACAGTGTTGTATTTGGTTTTACCAAATTATTTTGGTAAAGGCTCGTTTACAGAAGCGAAATTTTTGCAAATGCTCAAAAACGAGGCGCGCATTTGTCAAAGTTTTATGTAATTGGGGCTTTGGGGTTGTATTTTTAGGTAAGGTAAATTAAGGTTAAGTTAGTCGTCCACTGCGGAGTTCCGGACCCACATATGATATATAGATAAAATTAAGTCTTATTTTTACATCAAAAAGAGTCAAAGTAAGACTGCTTTCATGCTGGGCCATACACTCGAGTTAAAGGAGCATTGGTAGAGTTAATTTATATTGTTGTTGTCAATATACTCAAGTTTATGCCGCAACGTAAAAAAAAATGGCGGTTATATACCAACAGGTTGTCATAACCTCTAACGAGACTTTTGCCGAACTTCTCTTCCAACTTATAGTGTGCTTCTTTGATTTTTTCCCTATGAGTTGGCGGGACCTAGTTTTTTTTTTAAATTTAAAAATCTGTGACTGTTCAAACAGTTGAATGCAGTTAGGTTAGTGGCTGCCGCAGAGGCACACTTAGGCCAGTTTTGAAAAGCCCGTTGTGATACCACCAGCACTAGGAAAGTCAGTCCCGGGACCCGGCCATTTGGAAAATCCCAGCGGTCTGGTTTAGACTATCCAGGAAGGGAACTCCCAAAAAGCGCGTTCCCGCGCCGCTTAAGGCCGGGCAGTTGCAGATGAGGTGCTTCACCGTTTCTTCTTCCTCATCATCTTTGCAGCTCCTACAGCATCGTCGATAGGGCACCCCTTCTGCGTGCCTACCAATAAGGCAGTGCCCAGTTAGAACACCTATTAATATTAAGATTTCTCTCCTTCTTAGGGCGTGAATGCCTCTAGATCTTTTAGGATCCCATTTCGGCCAGGTTTGTTTGGATGTCCGGCAACTTGGGGATTGTTGTCACCTTTCGTTGGCTTGGAGTACACACTCCGTCAAGCCAACGAAAAGTAGCAACAATCCCCAGGGTGCCGGACATCCAAACAAACCTGGCCAAAATGGGATCATAAAAGATCTAGAGGGATCATAAAAGATCTGAATGCAGTTACAGAATTTCCATTTGATTTTCAGAAAAATACAATTGACATTCAGAAAATTACAATTGATATTCAGAAAACTTTCTGAATATAAACTGAAAAAGGTGTAGTATGATTTCAACCCGAGTTTCATACATATTTGCATACTAGTACGAACCAGGATTTTTCTGACTAGTATTATTTCGCCCAGAAAATTATAGTTGTATACTAGTATGTTTTCTGATTAGATTGGCAGTGATTGGTTTAAGGGTAATCAGCAAAGAACTAGTATAAAAACATCTGAGTTGATTTGATTTTGTGTTTTTCCGACAGGGTGGATACTAGATGTATATTGGAACGATTTTCCGTCATCCCTTGTCAAATTTGGTTTTGTAACAAACCGGTTTCGGCGATCTGCCATCTTCAGTGTTTGATTTCGTTCTGACTTTGTGTCTATCCGTTGTCATGTATTTATAGTCTGGACGCTGTATGCGGTAATGTTAGTACTCGTGTATATGATTCGTGTGTTACGAATGTTTCCGAACAGGTACCTGTAATAAGGGTTGTTTTCACACTAGTTAATTTGCTTGTCGCTGCTATGTCAGGTACGTGTGTGTTTAAAGGTTGCTTACTGACGCTCGTTAGTCAGGTAGAAGTCGGTGATTTTCGTCTTTTGATTGGGTTTGTGTGTTCGCTCGTTTATTGTTACTCGTTTGGTTATTGTACCTGCGGTATTGTTCGGTTTTTTGTAAATTAATTTTAGCGGTTCAAATATTGCGTCAGAGATGGTTTTTGTTTGTTCGTAAATGTGCTGGAAAACATGGAAATATACAAACTAAAGACATTTGACGGGAGAATAATAAACGAACAAACAAAAACCATCTCTGACGCAATATTTGAACCGCTAAAATTAATTTACAAAAAACCGAACAATACCGCAGGTACAATAACCAAACGAGTAACAATAAACGAGCGAACACACAAACCCAATCAAAAGACGAAAATCACCGACTTCTACCTGACTAACGAGCGTCAGTAAGCAACCTTTAAACACACACGTACCTGACATAGCAGCGACAAGCAAATTAACTAGTGTGAAAACAACCCTTATTACAGGTACCTGTTCGGAAACATTCGTAACACACGAATCATATACACGAGTACTAACATTACCGCATACAGCGTCCAGACTATAAATACATGACAACGGATAGACACAAAGTCAGAACGAAATCAAACACTGAAGATGGCAGATCGCCGAAACCGGTTTGTTACAAAACCAAATTTGACAAGGGATGACGGAAAATCGTTCCAATATACATCTATAAAAACATCCATAAAATGTATAGTAAACGAGCTAGGTGTCTGCTGAGTAGTTTGAAGGTAGTCAGAAATTAACTAGTATGAATACATCACAAAATTTTTAGGCGTAGAACTATAATGTTGCTGAGTAGTTTGGCATTGACTGGTTTAAAGCTAATCAGAAATGAACTAGTATGAATACACCACAAAATGTACAGTCAATGAACTACATTGTTTGCCGAGTAGTTTGGCAATGTCTGGCTTAAAGGAAATCAGAAATGAACTAGTATGAATACACCACAAAATGCATAGTCAATGAACTAGAATTTTCGCTAAGTAGTTTGGCATTGAATGGTTTAAAGCTAATCAACAATGAACTGGTATCCATATGCCACAAAATGCATAGTCAATGAACTATATTGTTTGCTGAGTAGTTCGACATTGACTGGTTTAATGGAGATCAGAAATTAACTAGTATGAATACAAACACAAAATGTATAGTCAATGAACTATATTGTTTGCTGAGTAGTTTGGCCTTGACTGGTTTGAAGCTAATCAGCAATGAACTAGTATAAATACACCACAAAATGTATAGTCAATGAACTATATTGTTAGCTGAGTAGTTGGACATTTACTGGTTTAAAGGTGATCAGCAATGAACTAGTATGAATACACTACAAAATGTATAGACAATGAATTATATTGTTTGCTGAGTAGTTCGACATTGACTGGTTTAAAGGTGATCAGAAATGAACTAGTATGAATACACCACAAAAAATATAGTCAATGAACTATATTGTTTGCTGAGTAGTTCGACATTGACTGGTTTAAAGGTGATCAGAAATAAACTAGTATGAATACACCACAAAATGTATAGTCAATGAACTATATTGCTTGCTGAGTAGTTTGGCCTTGACTGGTTTGAAGCTAATCAGCAATGAACTAGTATAAATACACCACAAAATGTATAGTCAATGAACTATATTGCTTGCTGAGTAGTTTGGCCTTGACTGGTTTGAAGCTAATCAGCAATGAACTAGTATAAATACACCACAAAATGTATAGTCAATGAACTATATTCTTTGCTGAGTAGTTGGACATCGACTAGTTTAAAGGTGATCAGAAATGAACTAGTATGAATACACCACAAAATGTATCGTCGTTGAACTATATTGTTTGCTGAGTAGTTCGACATTGACTGGTTTAAAGGTGATCAGAGGTGAACTAGTATGAATACACCACAAAATGTATAGTCATTGAACTATATTGTTTGCTGAGTAGTTTGGCCTTGACTGGTTTGAAGCTAATCAGCAATGAACTAGTATAAATACACCACAAAATGTATAGTCAATGAACTATATTGTTTGCTGAGTAGTTTGGCATTGACTGGTTTAACGCTAACCAGCAATGAACTAGTATGCATACGCCACAAAATGTATAGTCAATGAACTAGAATTTTCGCTGAGTAGTTTGGCATTGACTGCTTTTAAAACTAATCAACAACGAACTGGTAGGCATATGCCACAAAATGGTTAGTCAATGAACTAGTATGTTTGCTGAGTAGTTCGGAATTTGACTGCAGGGAATCGATAAATATATCGAAGCATACCGCAGTGCAAACGAAACCTCTGGGCCTCCACTTTAGTTTGATACCCATATTGTAGGCAATTTTGTGACAGTCATATGCCACTATCGGGTAGACTGAAGTAGAGTTACATACAAACAAGCAAACATACATATGAATGTATGTACAAGTAAAGCTAATGAAAGCGTTGTAAAGAAACTAGCATTAAGGTGATGACCCAATGCAGGCTTGATTTGCTTGCCTTGCTTACCCAGGCTTACTTTGATTTTTTTTGAAAGCTTCTATGGCCAAGTGGAAGCTTCAAAAGCTGTCAACAACAAGACAAACAGTGAAGCGTGTAAAGCGCTGTCAAATAGAGATTTGGGCCATTCGACGCTTTGAAGTGCTTCAAGCAAGCAAAGTAAAGCTGCCAATGGGCCAACTTTCATACATTTCAGTAGAGTTCAAAAGAGTTTTGACATTTCTCGAGGCAAAGCCAGCAAAGCAAGCGGGCATTGGGCCATCAGCTTAATGTGGGAAAAGCGTCGAGCGCTCGATATACGAAAATTATGGCACAAAGCGGCCCACGCTTTTTCCACAATACTACTGTGTAGGGTTTTTAAAATTATTTTCAACTTTTTAGTTCAATGCTCTCTAAAAGCGTGAGTTTTAGTTTTTTTAAACTATATTTATTTTTTACTTTTTAGTCAAATGTCCTATGAAATTATCGATAAATATATCGAAAAATACAGCAGTCCAAACGAATCCTCTGGACTTCCACTTTCGTTTGATACCCATATTGTAGGGAAATTTTAAGGTTTTCGGGCAACCACATTTTGAACGATAACTCAGTTATCGATAAATTTATCGAAATATGTCGATGTCCAAATGAAACCTGGGGCCTTCACCTTTCGTTTGATATCCATATTGTAGGAAAATTTTAAGGTTTTCGGGCAACTACATTTTGACCGATAACTCAGTTATCGATAAATTTATCGAATTATGTCGATGTCCAAATGAGACCTGGGGCCTTCACCTTTCGTTTGATACCCATTTTGTAAGGAAATTTTAAGGTTTTCGGGCAACCACATTTTAACCGATAACTCAGTTATCGATAAATTTATCGAAATATATCGAAGTCCAAATGAAACCTGGGGTCTTCCCCTTTCGTTTGATACCCATATTGTAAGGAATTTTTTAGGTTTTTGGGCAATCATATATTGACCGATAACTCAGTTATCGATAAATTTATCGAAATATATCGAAGTCCAAATGAAACCTGGGGTCTTCCCCTTTCGTTTGATACCCATATTGTAGGGAAATTTTAAGCTTTTCGGGCAACCACATTTTGACCGATAACTCAGTTATCGATAAATTTGTCGAAATATATCGAAGTCCAAATGAAACCTGGGGTCGTCCCCTTTCGTTTGATACCCATATTGTAGGGAAATTTTAAGGTTTTCGGGCAACCACATTTTGACCGATAACTCAGTTATCGATAAATTTGTCGAAATATGTCGAAGTCCAAATGAAACCTGGGGTCGTCCCCTTTCGTTTGATACCCATATTGTAGGGAAATTTTAAGGTTTTCGGGCAACCACATTTTGACCGATAACTCAGTTATCGATAAATTTATCAAAATATATCGAAGTCCAAATGAAACCTGGGGTCTTCCCCTTTCGTTGGATACCCATATTGTAAGGAATTTTTTAGGTTTTTGGGCAATCATATATTGACCGATAACTCAGTTATCGATAAATTTATCGAAATATATCGAGGTCCAAATGAAACCTGGGGTCTTCCCCTTTCGTTGGATACCCATATTGTAAGGAATTTTTTAGGTTTTTGGGCAATCATATATTGACCGATAACTCAGTTATCGATAAATTTATCGAAATATATCGAAGTCCAAATGAAACCTGGGGTCTTCCCCTTTCCTTTGATACCCATATTGTAGGGAAATTTTAAGCTTCTCGGGCAACCACATTTTGACCGATAACTCAGTTATCGATAAATTTGTCGAAATATATCGAAGTCCAAATGAAACCTGGGGTCATACCCTTTCGTTTGATACCCATATTGTAGGGAAATTTTAAGGTTTTTGGGCAATCATATATTGACCGATAACTCAGTTATCGATAAATTTAACGAAATATATCGAGGTCCAAATGAAACCTGGGGTCTTCCCCTTTCGTTTGATACCCATACTGTAAGGAATTTTTTAGGTTTTTGGGCAATCATATATTGACCGATAACTCAGTTATCGATAAATTTATCGAAATATATCGAGGTCTAAATGAAACCTGGGGTCTTCCCCTTTCGTTGGATACCCATATTGTAAGGAATTTTTTAGGTTTTTGGGCAATCATATATTGACCGATAACTCAGTTATCGATAAATTTATCGAAATATATCGAGGTCCAAATGAAACCTGGGGTCTTCCCCTTTCGTTTGATACCCATATTGCAAGGAATTTTTTTAGGTTTTTGGGCAATCATATATTGACCGATAACTCAGTTATCGATAAATTTATCGAAATATATCGAGGTCCGAATGAAACCTGGGGTCTTCCCCTTTCGTTTGATACCCATATTGTAAGGAATTTTTTTAGGTTTTTGGGCAATCATATATTGACCGATAACTCAGTTATCGATAAATTTATCGAAATATATCGAGGTCCAAATGAAACCTGGGGTTGTTGTTGTTGTAACGAGGTGTAGCCCTGCCTAAATGTCAGACAGGGTCACCTCGAGTGTATTGCTCTTGGCCGGGTCGATATAAGAAAACGGCCCGGGTCGTTTCGGCACGATGGGTACAGCACAAGTACTGGTACCGTTCTCGTATATCCGGCAATACAAGAAACTAAACTAGCCGTGCAGGCTATGTAGGTCATTTAGTGTTACCCAGGGTGCACCAACTGGGAGGCGACCTGCTTTTACACCCCTGGGGTCTTCCCCTTTCGTTTGATACCCATATTGTAGGGACATTTTACGGCTTTTGGGCCACTGGGGCTTAGACCGAACGAGAGTTTACATACATACAAACAGACAAACATACAAGTGAACCTAATAAAAGCGTGGTAAAAAGGTATGTGATTTTTGTGTAGATCTTCATTAAATTGATTCATATGGGGTGTCCCAAGAGTCACATGAAAAGGCATAAAAATTGGTCTGGTAACCTTAGGTATGACCCTACGAAACCAGATATTTCTGGAAGTAAGGATAAGAGGCTGTTCACCGTCTAAATACATTTTTTGAGTTAAAAGGGTCATACTATGGTTTCTAGACTATTTTGAAATGTGTCCCAGGAGTCACACGAGTCTAAACTCTCATGTATTATTCAGATGAATGCCGCACAGAGGAAACGGAAACAGCGAGAGAAAATGAAGATGGATGCCGAGAAATGGAAAATAGCCAAAGAAAATCAAAATAAGTGGAACAAAAAGTATAGGGAGAAAATTAAACGTAAGTGTGAACAAAACTTGGCAGAGGGTAATAATTTCAGAGAAAAAGAAAGAATGCGAAAACAAAAGCAAAGGCACAATAGACGTTTAGTAGCTGTACAAGATGGAGTAAACCCCTCCTTAGGGTCATACAAATGCTTAAATACATTGAAAAAGGCAGTTGTGAAAACAAAAAAAGCTCTACCTCAAAGTCCCAGCAAACGGAAAGCAGTATTGTTGCACGTCAAAGATCTAGCTCGAGCTTTTTACAAAAAGATGACATCAGCCGTGCTTCTCCGAATAGGAAAGATACAATGGCGATTAAAGACTTGAAAACAAATAAGAGAGTTCATATTGGTAAGAGGCATATGATGATGACTATCGCTGAAGCATATTCGTTATTTTTAACTGATAACCCTGAAATAAGACTCTGTAAAAGCAAATTTTTTGAACTAAGACCATTACATGTAAGGCCAATGAACGAAATGCCGCACAACACTTGTGTTTGCATTCATCATGCAAACTATAGTTTTCTACTAGAGGCTCTCAACAAAATTGTACCAACAGTTCCCGACTCGTCTACAAACGCTCTTGAGCAAATCACTTGTGACATATCAAACGAAAAGTGTATGACTGGTGAGTGTTTTAACTGTTATCTGATTTCGGATATTATTCCTTTGGGTTTAGACACCTTATTAGAAGTTTCGTGGAAGCAATGGCAAATATCCGAAAATAGATATCAAATAATAAATAGCGTTGGAACAATTGAAGATATTATTGAAAAGCTCGATGCCAAAACTGTAAAGTTCAAATCACATGTTTTTGTGAAAAACGAGCAATTTAAATATTTTGATTTAAAAAAAAGAAAGTACCCAGGAGGAGTAGTGCTTCAAATCGACTTTGCAGAAAATTTTGCTATTCCAAATCAGGATGAAGTTCAATCCGCACACTGGAGCCATACTCAAGTTACTCTGTTTACTAGATATGCATAGGCTAAGCAGCGCCAAGAAAAGTATTCATATGTGATTATAAGGAACGAATTGACCCACGACAAATATTGTGTATGGTTGTTTTTAAAAAAAATTATTGATGACTTGAAACTTTATTTTGCAAACCTCAAAAAAGTATCAATATTCTCTGATGGATGTGCAGCGCAATATAAAAATCGATTCACACTATCAAATATATGCTACTCTCAACTTGATTTTGGTGTTGAAATAGATTGGAGTTTTTTTGCTTCAGGACATGGTAAAGGGGCAGTTGATGGCATCGGAGCAGTAGCAAAAAGAACCCTTTGGTCTGGTATAATGACAAGGAAAGCAGTATTTAAAAGTATCTGGGACTGTTATGACTACTTAGTATCAAAAAATATTGATCGGTTCCACATTTTTCATATTGCTAATAGTGATATTGAAGTACATCACCGAAAGCTTGACGAAAGGTGGGAACATATTAAATCCATTCCTCATATACAAAGTCATCATCATTTTAAATTAAGTGGAAGCAAAAGTATAATTTATGCCCAGACGGCAACATTTTCTGAATCAAAGAAAGTATTGATTAGCCTAGAGGGTCGGCTTAGCTATTCTGATGTATACTCCAGTTGCAGTGATAATGTCCAAACTTGACGAGAGCCAAAGCAAAAAGTTCGCAAACCTGTACTTAAAATATAATAGTACTTAAAATAGATAAAAAACGAAATTTTGAATTGTTTTTAGTTTTTATTATATAGTTTTAAATAATTGTTTCGAGAGATGTTGAATTCGACTTGTTTTTAATAAATATTTAATCAGAATTTTGAAGTAAATATAAATATTATTTGCCTTCACTTTATTTTATTTCATTTAATTGGCTCGGTTTCAATTCTGCTGTGAGAAATTTATGAATAACTTGGTCAAAAAAGGTTGAAACAATAATAAAACTGATTTAAATAAGCTGGTATATTACATATTTCGCACTTGTCCCAGGAGTCACAAAGACTTGTCCCAGGAGTCACAATTTAAATAGTTAAAAATAGTTCCTTGAATTTGAATATATAAAATATTTTTTTAGAATATGGTACTATGCAGTATGTATTTTCGACCATATACAAATTGTAGATGAAAGTTGAATAGTTGAACTAAAATTCGTTTTCGTGCTCACAAAGATGCAACAAAGGGATTTGTCGGTGTCCCAGGAGTCACACTCAGTTTCTTAGTAGTTACAAAGGTACTTGTTGTTATTTGGCCAATTCTTTTAATGCATTAATTGTATTGGATATTTATCCACGTCGTTAAATATATTTCATATCAATTTAAGTCCCGATGTCAGTTTTTCAAGGCAAAGTTGACTCAGCTCTGGAGTCAAATGTCCCAGGAGTCACGATGGAATGTCCCATATCGCTTATTAAAGCAAGTTTACTTCAAGTTATTTTTAAAAACACTTACAGAAATGCTTGTTGGGTAATAAAAACAAAAAACAAAAATACACAATTAAGAAAAACTCCCAGATATCATGATATAACCCAGTTTCCCACTGGTAATGCATTACCTTTTTCATCCATGAAAAGAAGCATGAGCAAAGTAACGCATGCACAAATATTTGAAAAATCTTCCCATGTAATGTATTTCGTAAGGTTTTATTTTTCAACAACATTACTTTTCCTATGACATTGCTGTATAAAAAGTAATGCATGAATTCCATTATACATAAAAAATTTTATAGGCGATATACATTACTTTATACATTACCAAACATTACCTTTTCCCACTGGGAAATACTATACAGGTAAAACCGTTCTCTCTTTTGATTTTATTATGACGTTAGGGTTGAGGAAAAAAGCATAAAAACCCTCAAACTGTTTTTGCATAAGGCTAGATTTTGCCCGGTTTAACCAATTTTGAATAACTTTTTTTTTAAATCAACATACCCACATTTTTTTCAAAAATCAAATCAAAAATCGATATGAAATGTCTTTTTAAATATTTCTAAGTTATGGCTAAGGAAAAAGGCTTGAAAATCCTCAAACTATTTTTGCAAAAGGCTACATTTTGCACGGTTTCACCACTTTTGAATATTTTTTTTTTTTAAATCAATATACGTACTATTTTTTTCAAAAATCAAATCAAAAATCGATAAGAAATGTATTTTTAAATATTTTTAAGTTATGGTTAAGGAAAAAAGATAGAAAAACCTTTAACAGTTTTTGCAAAAGGCTAGATTTTGGCTGATTTTACCACTTTGAATACATTTTTTTTTTTAAATCAACATACCTACATTTTTTTTAAATCAAAAATCAAATTAAAATGTCTTCTAAATATTGCTAAGTGATGGATAAAGAAAAAAGCTACAAAAACCTTTCACTGTTTTTGCAAAAGCCTAGATTTTCCCTAACCAGCATTTGTAATTTACCAACACTAAATAATAAATTTCTATAAATAGAACTCATATTTCTACAAAATGAATTTCATTCTTTCACTCAATAAGCTCCTCCTATTATTAGAGAAATTATTTTCACTCCTTCGCTCATTGAGTACTTCGGCCCATTATTTATAGGTTTGTTTATTGGGCTGCTCTAGCTTACGCCAGATTGAGATATTTCACAAAATTGTGTTTAACGAACACTTTTCTTGCTCTAGGTTGCTCTAACTTTTGTTTCATGAGTACGCTCAAAACAAAACTAGAGTAATCCAGATCACAAATTTCTGCTCTAACTTTTTTTATGGAGTAAGTTAGAGCAGAGAAGCAATTGTCAGTCACGAAAAAATAAATTTTTGAAAACTTCAAAAAAATTAGCTTGCAAGAAAATCAATATTTTTGTATACGTGAATTTGCATTAATTTTGAAGATTTAAACAAAAAAACCAAATAAAAAGAAACTATCGAGATTCAAGTGTTTCATGGCATTTCTGCTCTGAGTTGCTCTAAGTTGCTCTATTTCTATTTTGACAGCTGCCCTGCCCTGCTCTGCTCTAACCTGCTCTGAACTTTTTTTTGGTCAGTAAACAAACCTTATATTAATAGTCTAACTTTGTTGTTGGTATATTGTTAATTTTTAAATTCTGATTCTCATAAAGCCTAATTGCAGAATTTGATAACTGCTTTGTGCATAAGGTAATGGCGCGGCGGTGAGCGTATAGAATACGGTGTGCACAGTTGCAAGACCCGGTTGCGGAATATTCCTTTTTTTTCTTAAATTATGTTTTTTTTATATTAAAAAACCTTTAATCTAACTATTACAATTTACTTAATTTTCAACCTAATATTTTTTTGTTCTTCACCTGCTCAAAACGATCGCATAAATTAGTGGCTATTTGTTAAGCACAATCTCATCATCCGATTATTCAAGTGCAACATAAAATCTCGAAAACCGA
Organism: Campiglossa producta; assembly: GCA_964058755.1. NCBI lineage: Eukaryota > Metazoa > Arthropoda > Insecta > Diptera > Tephritidae > Campiglossa > Campiglossa producta. The sequence continues at coordinate 600,553 of CAXKVI010000025.1, read as the reverse complement.
ATATTTGCATTGCATTTGCCATAAATAATTTTGGAAAGGGCTGCTGTAATTTAATATTTTTATTATATAATAACAGCCGCTATTTTTTAAATTCTTTGGTGGCCTCATTTTGCCTATAGATGAGTTTTTAATGTATGTATACATTTAAGTTGGTCGAGGTTCGGCCACGGGTCCTAAGGCAGCTATTGACAAAAAGTTGATCAGATGTTTGAATAAGTTCAACTATTTTACCACGGGATATACTTTTTTGAATTAATAAGGGATCTTTTAAAAATAAATAGTTTTCCTTTTCAACAAATTCAATATGAATCTAGTGAAAATAAGAGGATATTCTCATATATCATAAAAACAAGCAGATTTCTTCTAACAATTGAACGTTTTTGACAAAAGTACATAAAAAATTTATAAATAAGAAGCTAACTCCTCCTTTTTGGCCGATTTCCTTTTCAATAAATTTGAGAGTAAATTCAAGCTAAAATCAAAAAGATTTCCTAGCACAAATTTCTTCAAATTTGTCCCCACTCGCTCTCCCCGGCTTTTTTAGACGTCGATCTCTTTGATTATAGGTGAACTTTTTGGCTCTGTGTACGACAAAATAGAGTTTGCTCTAAATTTCGACGTACGTGACGTATCTAACGTATGACGGACTGATTCTGCTGAACGCTCTAAAGACGCGTCTAATCCGAAAGATGAAATTAAACATTTTATTTCTGTGAGGAGATATTTGCTAATTAATAGTTGCAACTTTTCATGTAGTTGTTTTAATATCAGATAAATACGAGTTCTACACAGGAATGCAAACCGAACCACCGCTGTTTTCCAGTATTTGAACCGACTCGCGAACCGATGTATGAACCGAACCGAAACCGCCAAAAAACTGGTTCTGTTCGGTTCAAAATTAGAATAAATTTTGAAAAGTTTCAAGTTTTAAAACATAAATTTTCCTGAAAATTGCAATAATTCACTCACTTGTAATGTATTGTCCAAAGTAGATAAAGGAAGGTAGAAGCATGCGCAAGAAAAAAACTTTTCATTTTTGCGTTCAATTCCAGCCAACTACATGCACTTTGACAGCGCAAAAATAAAAAAGAGTTTTATTTTCTTCTCATATACCTTCCTTTATCTTTTTTGGTTTTGTCATCAGAGCTGGATAGTAATCATTTCTTTAGGAATTAAATTACTCCCAATTCCCCATTACATATAATTGAGAATAGTAATCAATTCCTTTTCTGAAAAGAAAAGGAATTAATTACATTTCAATTCCTAAAAAAAATACCAAATGTATTTCATCGTTTTGAGGATCAACTACAAAATGTAATTGCCGCGCCATTACTTTTGAAAGGAATTGAAAAAATTCAATTACATTACAAGGAATGGAAAATGTACTTAAGAATTTCCCATTCCTGAAAGGAATTGCAAAAGTAATTGAACTTCACTACTTTTTCAATTTCTTTTGCAATTCATTTTGGGGTCATATTTGGGTCATTTTGGGGTCATATAGGGATCATATTGGGGTCATTTTGGGATCATTTTGAGGCCGGGTTGAAGTCTTATTGGGATCATTTTGGTGTCAATTTCGGGTCATTTTGCGATCAAATGATCACAATGTAGTAGCAAAATGTTCCATGTATGATCGCTATATTATATGAACATATTCTTTGGTCAGCCTTGGTCCACCTAATGGTCAATATCTTGGAAACGGGTTCACAGATGAACCTGAAAACCGCTCCTTATGAAAGCATTCATCAACACCTTTAATTTGAACCCATTCTTGGGGCAGCCTTGGCCCACCTAACGGTCAATATCTTGGAAATGGGTTCACAGATGAACCTGAAAACCGCTCCTTGTGACAACTCTCATCAACACCTTTAATTTGAACCTATTCTTGGGTCAGCCTTGGTCCACCTAATGGTCAGTATCTTGGAAATGGGTTCACAGATGAACCTGAAACCCGCTTCTTGTGAAAACTCTCATCAACACCTTTAATTTGAACCCATTCTTGGGGCAGCCTTGGCCCACCTAACGGTCAATATCTTGGAAATGGGTTCACAGATGAACCTGAAAACCGCTCCTTGTGAAAACTCTCATCAACACCTTTAATTTGAACCTATTCTTGGGTCAGCCTTGGTCCACCTAATGGTCAATATCTTGGAAATGGGTTCAATGATGATCCTGAAAACCGCTCCTTGTGACAACTCTCATCAACACCTTTAATTTGAACCTATTCTTGGGTCAGCCTTGGTCCACCTAATGGTCAATATCTTGGAAATGGGTTCAATGATGATCCTGAAAACCGCTCCTTGTGACAACTCTCATCAACACCTTTAATTTGAACCTATTCTTGGGGCAGCCTTGGTCCACCTAATGGTCAATATCTTGGAAATGGGTTCAATGATGATCCTGAAAACCGCTCCCTGTGATAACTCTTATCAACACCTTTAATTTGAACCAATTCTTGAGTCAGCCTTGGTCCACCTAATGGTCTATAGCTTGGAAATGAGTTCACAGATGAACCTACTTAAAAACCGGTCCTTGTGAAAAATCTCATCAACACCTCTTATTTGGTACCCATATCGTATAACCACATTCTTGGTCACCCGTGGTCCATATTTTGGTCAATTTTTCAGAACTCCACAAAATTATTTAACCTTTTCTTTCAGTAGGACCTTCTCCTGGCAAAAGCAAATACAATAACAAATTTGTGAAATCGCTCCATGCGCTCAGGCGTGATGTCGTGACCAAGGGAAATGGGCATTCATTTTTATATAAGTACATATATAGATTAATATTTAGCATTTCAATCGGGACCCAATACGATATGTCGAAAAAAAAATGTCGAATTTCCAAGACCGAATTTAAAAAAAGTTTTAAAATACCGAAGAGATTTTTGACCGAAAAAAAATGTCGAAAAAATGCAAATGACCGAAAAAGGTCGAAATTTGGATGCTTAATGTAAAACTTCGGAAATTTGAGTTTAACAACGTGTTTTATGACAGTATACAATTATTTATCACTTCCTTACCTCTTACCAAGAACTTTTCAACCATTTTCCAATACAAAGTCTATTCAAATTTTCCCCTTGTTATGGGTAACAACAGAAATATTCTCAGACATTTTCGGGCTACAAACTGCACATGTAAAAATTAAGATTGAGAATGACTTATGATTTGTACTTATTGAAAGCAGAACACTAATCATTTGGTAATGATCATTTCGAGAAAGTTACCGTTATTTTATTGAGCTAAACTATGCTGGAGTCACCAATGGCAAAAATAAATCGATGGGTCTTTGATGCAAAGTCTATGTACATTTGTTTCGCTATATATGTACATCGATGCTTCGACTTGGTTAGTTTTCTAATATGTGTATATTTTTATACCCAGCTGTACTTGTACACAGGGTATTATAACTTTGTTAGGATAACGGTTGGTTGTACAGGTATAAAGGAATCGAGATAGATATAGACTTCCATATATCAATATGATCAGGATCGAAAAAAAATTTGATTGAGCCATGTCCGTCCGTCTGTCCGTCCGTCCGTCCGTCCGTCCGTCTGTCCGTTAACACGATAACTTGAGCAAATAATGAGATATCTTCACCAAATTTGGCATGCGTACTTATTTGGGTTCAGAATAGATTGCTATTGAAAATGGGTAAAATCGGACCATAACCACGCCCCTTTTTCGATATCGAAAATTTCGAAAAACGTATAAAATGGGTTAATTCAATATTAGAAGCAGCTACAATGATAAAATTTGCAATATGTATTGATTTAGATGTTCTAAGGCCGATTTTATAAAAATTTTTGAAAAGGGGGCGTGGTACCGCCCACGTATATTTGAAGAAATTTTAAAATTTTGACTCTTAATAACTTCAGAACAGTTTATGCTAGTATAACGAAATTTCGTAGAGGACATACTATTGTTGTGGTAAATTCAGCTATAGAAAATAAACGAAATCGCTTCGCGACCACGCCTACTTTTTCATAAAAGTTATATTGAAAGGAGGTGGAAATATTGAAAAGTCCATATCTAATTAACTGATTTCGCTATAATAATATAATTTGGTACATACATCAACTTTCATATTCTTTACATAATTTTTTCAAAATTTTGGAAAGTGGGCGTGGCACCGCCCACTTATGAGTCAAGCAATTTTTAAATTCGACTGCTAACAACTTCAGAAGGGTGTGAGATAGATTTACGAAACTAGGTACCAGGCATGTTATGTTTATGTAGAGTACTACCACAGAAAATAAGAAAAATCGGTGAACGATCACGCCCACTTTATGTGCACAGCTGGGTATGTAATGTTCGGTTTCACCCGAACTTAGACTTCCTTACTTGTTCTTATTACGTGCATATTTTTGAACAAGGAAAAGATGTTGGTCCAATTTACTTTTGTTTTTGGACAAGTGAGAAACCGAAATAACGTTAAAACGTTCAAAACTTCACAATTTTTATAGAAACATCGATACATCAAATATTTACGTGACTATAAAAGTCGCCAAAAATCAAAATTTTTCTGACATCTTTAAACCGGAGATTCGTTTCTGAGAGGTTGTTGTTAATTATATTGAGAAGAGCTTAAGAGTATGTGCTTGTAACTTTACCGTCAGGTTTTATATTTGCTTGCAAGAGGTATTGCAAAACACTAGAAAAATAATACTCAACAAAATCCGCGAATTTTACACATCATTCATTACATTGTTTCTACATCTTATATATTTTTTTTTCGACATTTTTTCATTCGACATTTTTTTTCGAGACATTTTTATACCTTTCATGAACATGAAATGGTATTATAACTTTGGTCCGATGTTTGTAAGTATGAGAAGAAGAAGAGATAGACCCATCAATAAGTATACCGAAATGATCAGGATGACGAGATGAGTTGATTTAGCCATGTCCGTCTGTCTGTCTGTCTGTCTGTCTGTCTGTCTGTCTGTCTGTCTGTCTGTCTGTCTGTCTGTTTGAACGCAAACTAGTCCCTCAGTTTTTGAGATATTTGGCTGAAATTTTGTATGCGGCCACCATTTTCCAATATAGGAATCATTTGTCGGAACCAGCAAGATCGGACCGATATTACATATAGCTCCCATACAATCCATTGTTCCGATAAACGGATTTTGGGCTATAACTCCTGTAATTAAACACCTAGGAACGTGAAATTTTGTAAGTGTTGCTATTTTTATATGTGAAATATCGATGTTGAAAATCATCGAGATGAGATAAATATTTCACATAGCTCCCATACAATCGATTGTTCCGATAAACGGATTTTGGGCTATAACTCCTGTAATTAAACACGTAGGAACGTGAAATTTTGTAAGTGTTGTTATTTTTATATGTGAAATATCGATGTTGAAAATCATCGAGATGGGATAAATATTTCACATAGCTCCCAAACAATCGATTGTTCCGATAAACGGATTTTGGGCTATGACTCTTGTAATTAAAGACGTAGGAACGTGAAATTTTGGACGTATAGCTATTTTTATATCTGAAATATCGATGTTGAAAATCATCGAGATGGGATAAATATTTCACATAGCTCCCATACGATCGATTGTTCCGATAAACGGATTTTGGGCTATAACTCCTGTAATTAAACACGTAGGAAGGTGAAATTTTGGACGTATCGCTATTTTTATATGCGAAGTATCGATGTAGAAAATCATCGAGCTGGGATAAATATTTCACATAGCTCCCATACAATCGATTATTCCGATAAACGGATTTTGGGCTATAACTCCTGTAATTAAAGACGTAGGAACGTGAAATTTTGGACGTATTGCTATTTTTATATCTGAAATATCGATGTTGAAAATCATCGAGATGGGATAAATATTTCACATAGCCCCCATCCAATCGATTGTTCCAATAAACGGATTTTGGTAGATAACTCCTGTAGTTATATAGGTAGGAACGTGAAATTTCGTAACTATTGCTATTTTAGAATGTGGAATGTCGGTATTAAAAATCAATGAGATTGGACCAATATAACACATCGCCCCCATATAATCGATAGTTCCGATAATTTCGGTATGAGCTTAAGTTAAATTCACCCCGGCTTTACTGGGATCAAACATTGAAAATCGTGACGCTTATTCATGAAAGGTATTTAGCCTTCGGCACAGAAGACAGCTTTCCTTACTTGTTTTTTCTACCTTTTGTGTTTTCGGCAAATTTTTTTTTCGACATTTCAATTACATTTTCAATTCCTTTTAAAAGTAATGGCGCAGCAATTACATTTTGTACTTGAGCCTCAAAACGATAAAGTAGGTAGGTAGGTAGGTGGAATGGCTGCGACAAAGTCGCCCAATTAGCTTTAAAAGCCGTTTTGATGCCATAAAACTCGTAGAAACCTACTGCCGTGAGTATATGCTACAACCACCCAGAGCTGTTTATAAACTCCAGGATGCTTGGGATCCCTAATTCGGACACTCTCCCTAGATTTTCCAAAAAAGGGGTCCCAAACACTTTCAGTCGTGTTCTGGCTAGACCGGGGCACTTACACAGTAAGTGCTCAACGGTCTCTTTTTCATTAATGTCTTTACAGCTTCTGCAGTGGTCATTATGCGGAATACCCAGTTTTTCTGCATGCGTACCTATCGTCCAGTGGCCCGTGCAGACTGCTACAAGCTTGTAGGTGTCTACTCTGGACCTGCTTAGAAGTCCCCTTGTCCTCTTCTCGCTGTAGTTCGGCCAAGTGGCTCTCGATATTGCACATGTAGTAGTAGCTTTCCACTTCCGCTGCGCTTCATTGAGAAAATATTTTTGGAGATTCCCCTTGGCTACTGCCAGGGGTACCCCAATTTCGAGTCTAGATATCTCTTCGTTCTCTGCTGATGAGCCTGCCCGTGCTAGCTCATCAGCCCTCTCATTACCCTCGTAATATCAAGGACTTCTTCCCACCCGGCGAAGTTTACTGACCCCGGAAAAACAAAGGTGGGAGAGCTTCCCCTGTTACATATACATAATTTATTTGCTAATAGAAATTCAAAAAGAGACTCACCCCGTTAGTTTATTTCGCTGCTCCCCCATAACGCATGCCTTGCGTTGGCGTCGCAGCCCATCAGGATCCTCTCATTTTTTTGCTTGGTGAGCAGCTGTACCTCCTCGGGAGGTGCCGGCCGATCGTGAGCCATGTACGCAGAGGCGACCGTTAACCTGCGTCCGCCCCTTGACTCAATCCTGACCACCGCCAAATCAAATGTGCTGAAATTAGGTAAAAAGAAAGCATTAATAGTATCCCTAACGAGGATGCATGCCCTCGGCTTACCTTCTCCTGGTGTATAAAATAAGTTGTAGCCTCTGGTACTTAGGCTCCTGACTTTGGAGCGCCATACCCAAGGCTCCTGCACCAAGCAGATGTCAATACCTTCTTCCCTCAGGAGAACCAGCAGGTTATCCGAGGCACATCTGGCATGCTGCAGATTAATCTGCGCCACCCTAATCATCGGACCGGGGGGACGCACCCGCTTGACTGTCGGGGTTCGACAATGCATCAGCCCCGGCTGATGCTGCCAGCCTAAGCTCCTCTAGGAGCTTATTGGCATCGTCGACCTCCTCCAAATTGTTATCCGGTGCTACCGCCGCTGGGAAAACTTTAACTCTGGCGTGCCTGACGCCATAAACTAACTTGCCTCCCCTCTTTTCGAGTTCCCCTAGGCACTCGTTGTTTATGAGCAGTAGCACCGGGTGGCTACTCTTCTGCTTCTCCTCTATTCTTAGCAGCTCCCAGTCGTCCATCGGGACGCCCGAGTTCTGCATCTTCAGACACTGGATGATGTTCTTCTCATCCAGTTTCATATTCGGCATGTTTGGCAACCAAACACGCGCACGGGGCCTCCGGGGAATTTCCGAAGCACTGATGATCTTCAGAGTAAGACCATCATAGGCGTTGCTAATCTTAGCAATGCCTCTCTCGAGAAAGTCCCTGGAAAACCCGTCCGCGCACTTTATCACCCTACAGCCGCGGCAAATCTCTTCATAGTTGAAGGCGGGGACCGGGGTTCGGTTCTCCATCAGGTGTTGGACGACCATCTCAGATAGTCGTCCCTCTATGGAGTTCCAAACCGCCAGTACTCGCCTCCCATTAGCCCCGTCAGCATCAACCAGTGCAACCTGGAGGTGATCCCGGACCACCTCACTATAGGTGTTCCTGGCCAATGCTGCAGCACTAGTGGAAGGGCCATCATACTGCTGGTACCTGCCCCTCTTGCCATTTCCCTCGTTCAACTCCAGTGAACGATTGCGCTTCGAGCGCGACTTAGTTTTTTGCTGCTGTGGCTGTGCAACGGGTTTGTTTGCAAGGGCGGTCTCGTACTCCTTGACCACTGCCTCGCACCAAACCTTGTCCACGGCATCCCTCTCATGCGCCTTGCCACTCTCCTCATTTTTTTTAATCTTGGCTAGAATATACTGAGCCCTAAGGTATCTTGCCTTCTCTAGGCACCCTGAGGACTTCTTCGATTTCTTTTTGGGGCCCACTTTGGCTGGTGCGCCCCTATTTGACTGATTCGGGACGACAGGGGTACTATGGCTGGTACCCTCGCCGTCCTTTGCTTGGGCGCTCTCCTGGCTGCTGGCCAGGAGCTCGTCCTCAGAGAGCGATCCCAGATCGCTCTCTTCCCCACTCTTCCTTTTTTTATTGTTTTCTTTTGCTTTCTCCATACAATTCCCACGAGTAAACTGGAAGGGGTTGGTCCACCCCGGCATAGCCAGTGTACCGGGGTAAGGCACTTATACAACCGACCTTGCCCGGGCATCGGAGGGGACCGTAAGCGATCAGCTATTCGATATACACCCGCTGACCATTCAGCCATCGGCACGGTGCCTACACACCTTGGCTTAGGGTGGCGTTGACGCGGATCTCCCCACATATCATACATCAGCCGGCGTTGTGCACTTATGTGCACTCTGCCCGAGGTTGCATGAAATGTAAGGTCTTCCTCTTTGTTCATTCCGCATTGGGGCCCGTCCCTCCAGGAGTGATCCCAATAAAGAATTTAAGCCCCTTCGCCACGGCAAGGCGGCCAACAATGAAGGGGAAACGATAAAGTACTTTTGGTATTATTTTTTTAGGAATTGAAATGTAATCAATTCCTTTTCTTTTCATGAAAGGAATTGATTACATTTTTCAATTACTGAGGAATGTAATTGGAATTGTAATGGAATTGATTTTACCCAGCTCTGTTTGTCATAAACCAAACAAAACATACAAAAATGAAAAATGAAATGGCGTTGCCAGCATGCCGAAACTTTAATTATTCAAGGTTTGAGTACCTAGTGGGAAAGGAAACATTACCTTTTCTCTTCCCACTGCACTCAGAGCAAAATTACAATAGAATGAAATGGATTACAGGTTAAAACAACAGATTTCACAGGCAGAAACTATCCACACCAGGGATGGCCAGCGCTTTCAGCCTACTGAGCGCTTCATCAACAATGTCGTACTTTCTGAAACATCGTTCCTGAAATCACAAAAAATTACTCGAAAGATTTATCATTAAAATAAGCCAAAAAACAGTCGCCGAAACTAGTATGCAGCGCAATTAAAAAATAAAAACAAATACAACTGAACCTGCGTACATATGTAGCTATATGCGTATGTACCTATGAACGCGTGTGTGAACCGTTATACGTTCACAGCGAAGCGCCACCAGCCAGCATGAAATGAACAGTATTCCAAGAATAATATTGCAATGATTTTTTTGTATTTTTTTTGCGAATCTGGTTTGTTGTTGTGAGCCACAAAGTTCAAGATGATGTTGTTGTAGAGCGGCAGTGAGCAGATTGAGACACTACGTGGCGAACGCCAGATACGTCAAAGTAGAATTTGCTCTAAAATTGACGTACGTCACGCAACTGACGTATTGGCGGACTGATTCTGTTCAAGCTATGATCCATGGGTCATCCTATTATCGGAACTGACGCTAATGCTCATCACGTCCAGTGGGGAAACTCCGATATCAATGATAGAGGAGAGTCGTTGTTTGACTATTTGTTAACAACTAACCTGGTAGTTTGCAACGTGGGTAACGAACCTACGGTTATTACTAAAACCCGTAGGGAGGTCATAGATCTCACTATTTGCAGCGAAGGCGCTTATGAGTGGGTCAGAAAATGGCGGGTTCTCGATGAACATTCATTCTCCGACCACCAGTACGTAGAATTAGTTCTAGACTTTTCTGTTGAGCAGCCGGTTATGAAACGCAACCCACGTAAAACTAACTGGCAGCTACACAAAGAAATACTATCTAGGGACCTACCAGCACTGCCCCCACAAGTCCCCTCATTAGTAGGCGCTCTCGAAGGCCCTAGATCAGGCTTGCCCAGTGCCAAAACCACTCGGTAAACATAGGCCGCATTGTTGGTCCTCCGACCTGTCCTCGCTCCGCAAATCATGTAGGACACAATTTAATAAGGCCAAGAGTCTTGCCACGGATACTAAATGGCTCGAATATAAAGTTAAACTTGGGGACTACAAAAAAGCTCTGAGGCAGGCAAAGATAGTATCGTGGAGAAAGTTCTGCACTGGGGTCGAAAATGTCGACGATACAGCGAGACTTAGACGAGTGCTCTCAAAAACTCAAACAGCCACAAGCTATTTGCGCAAACCTGACGGATCCTGGACCAGCACGGAGGGGGAAACCTTAGACCTGCTCTTGCATACGCACTTCCCAGGGAACTTGCATGAGGAATCCTTAGCACCTACAACAAACCTGACTGTATACATACCCATCACGGAGGAAAAGGTTAGGTGGGCGGTTAAAAGCTTCGAACTGTTCAAGGCTGCCGGGCCAGACGGGATTATTCCCGCAAAACTCATAAACACACTGGAGACATCAGCCAAATGACTGGTATTTCTCTATACAGCCTGCCTGGCTCTTAGCTACATTCCGTGCTCCTGGAGAAGTGCCACGGTAATGTTTATTCCTAAGACGGGGAAGGCGTCTCATTACGAGCCCAAGGACTATAGGCCGATCAGTCTCTCATCCTTTGTGCTCAAACCTTCGAGAGGATAATAAATGACTACTTCTCCTCTACTATTGATAGCAACCTTATCTCTAGCTATCAGCATGCATACACCAAAGGGAAATCTACAGAAACCGCGCTTCACAGCCTAGTTTCTGTTATTGAAAAATCGCTGTATGACAAGGAGTACTGTGATGTGGCCTTTTTAGATATTGAAGGAGCCTTCAACAAGATAAGCCATCATCTGTCAGTGGCGTGCCTACGTGTATCAATCAAGGCAAGCCCCAGTCTTTATAACCCCAACGAAAGCACATACTGCTGCCAGAGAACATTTCAGACAAAGAAGAGTTCAGGATATTTATCGACTTTTGCAGACGGGGAAAAACTTAAACTTATAGGTTCTGATAATAGGCACGTTATTGTTTGCAGATTTTTAAGCTTTTCCAACCCAAGGAAAAGTTTTATTCGCACTATTTCCCATTTAGGTACATTGCAGAAGCTAAGAAACCTTAAACATCTTTTTTATATTCTTTAGGGCCTAGCAAATAAAAAAAAAATTACAGCACCTACCACTATTGAATTCTTTTTTTCTACTTTAAAATATGCGCCAATAATTTTTGAGTAGAGCGCTTTGCACGTTAAAATTGTAGATACATACATAAACAAATTTCTTTTTCGTTGTCGCTTATGGCAACACTAGCCAGAAGCTGGCTTCAAAGTTTCATATAAAATTACTTCCAAATTCAAAAAAAAAAAAAAACAATTGCTTCAGCATACAGATCCGTACTAGTTTTGAAAGCCCGGTAAAAGCCAATAAGTAAAAGCGAGATGTCCATCATTGCCTCGGCGGTTTAAGGCTGTTATAAGTAAGTAAGTAAGAGATGGCCATCACGCACTGAAATAATTTTATGTAAATGAGCTATCAGCCGACAGGTGGCAGGAAAAGCTGTAGGTATGTTTCTATGCTATTAACAGCTATTAGGTAGTAGGTGGCAGGCAGGGAAATGAAAACCAGTTATCCTTTAAGAAACCAAATAACATAAATTGTTACGATACATTTTGAAGCTCATAGGGGATTAGCTAGGCAAGCCGGGCTTTTCGGCTTATATGGAAGGCACGCCACTGCTCACTGTCAACTCGATGTTGCGAGACACAAGCTGGGGAGGGGAGGGGGGCGGGGAGGTCGTGGCATATGCAAATTCCCACAAACCCTGTGCGACTTGATGCAAGTAGCACTGCGTGAGGTTTCCTCATGGTGCTCGCGCTGCGGACTGAGCATCAACCTGGGAAAAGTAGAACTGGTCTTTTCACCAACCGCTATAAGATACCACCGTTAATACTACCAACAGTTCTGGATATGAAACTAACCTGGAAGGAGAATGTTCTTCAGCGCCAGAAGAAAGCGAGTATTGCACTCTACACGTGCAAAAGAGCCATTGGAAAAAAGGGGGCTCAGTCCCAAAATATGCAAATGGGTCTACACTGCAATCTTTCGCCCAATCATGCTCTATGAAGTTGCGGTATGGTGGCCTGCGCTGAGCAAGGCAACAACCCTTAATCTGTTAGGTAAAGTACACAGATCTTACCTGATCTGTATAAGCGGTGCGTTAAGAACAACGCCCAATGAAGCACTCCAGGCCATTCTTGGCATTTTGCCACTCGATCTGGAAGGGCACCGGGTAGCAGAAGAATCGGCTCTGCGTGTAAGGAAAACGTCCGGCTGGGGCGCAAGCACTACTGCACACGCCAGTGTTTTGGGATCCTATAGCTTTCTTCCGCTGAGCACAGATCGTTGTGCGACCACAACAGTCGGAGATAGCGGTTTTAAAATAAACATTCCCAGCAGGGAAGAATGGGAGAGCACTCATGGCGGCACTTCCATTTATACTGATGGCTCGAAGTTAGACGGCAGAGTTGGAGGAGGGTTTTATTCAAAGGATCTGAACCTTGAGCTCTCCTTCAGACTACCTTATCACTGCAGTGTCTTCCAGGCTCAAATTTCAGCAATCATGGACGCCGCGGCTTGGATAGGCCAACACACTATCAGACAGGATATTTTTATTATCAGCGACAGCCAAGCGGCCATCAAATCCCTTGGCTCCTACTCGTTCAACTCTGAACTGACGCTCAGCTGTCGTCGATTTCTACAAGAGATGGCCCAACAGAACCGCGTGAACCTCACATGGGTCCCAGGGCATAGAGACATTGAGGGAAATTGTAGGGCAGACGAACTTGCGAGGCAGGGCACGACAAAGCAGGTTCTTCGGGATAAAGAGCGCTTAGGTATGCCGTTTGCCACATGCAAGCTAATGCTGAAAGAGTACACACTCCGCCAAGCCAACGAAAGATGGCTGCAATCTCCAGGATGCCGGATATCCAAAGAAACCTGGCCGAAATGGGATCATAAAAGATCAAGACAAATGTATGCCCTAAGGAGAAGAGAAATCTCCATACTAATAGGCGTATTAACTGGGAACTGCCTCATTGGTAGGCACGCAGAAAGACTAGGTGTGCCCTACCGAAGATGCTGTAGGAGGTGTAAGGATGATGAGGAGGAGGAAACGGTGGAGCACCTCATCTGCAACTTCCCGGCTTTAAGTGGCGCGAGAATGCGCTTTTTGAGAGTTCCCTTCCTGGTTAGCCTATGCCAGGTCACGGAGCTGGACATAAAGGACCTGATAGCCTTCATCAAGTCATCTATATGGTTCGAGGAGGAGTAACGGTGTCGGTTTAGGAACGTCAGTCCCGGGATTCTGCTATGTGATGATTCTTACATGTGAATTCATACATTTGTATTTTATCCATATGTTCTTGAACAGTATTTTCTTAATATAAACTTCCAATATATGCAGCATCTATATATATATATAAACATTATTTATCTGTACATTATTTCCTTACTTAAATTTCCAATAGGGTGAATATGCCAGTAACTTTTTTTTGTGTTTCTACTCTTCCATGAGACGTTCCTCTAGTGATATTATAAAAACATCACTTTGTAAGTGACAATTGACTAATTCCGAATCTGATAAAATCAACTATTTACATAGAAAAGTCTTAATTTTTTTGTAAAAATTATCGATTTAAAACAAGTCAGAATTTTCCAGTATCCGGACAGTTTTTCCAAAAACCGGACAATACAAACCCAGTTACCGGACACTTACTACCCATAATAAAAATAATTGTTTTATAACGTAAGTTTTTTTTTAATTCAATATTTAAATAAAATAAATAAGTAAAACCAAACTGAAGGAAAGTTTGACGTCGGGAAGCTGCGCACGACACAGACTGCTGATAATTTCTTCACTCGACTCTTACACCTGCTATCGGAGGACAATCCTCCAACTAACGATGTAACCGAGCAATGGAAGCATATCTCTCACTTATAACGTACCGCCGCGAAGAGACCACTATAGGGTTTCAGCGAGCCTGCCAGAACAACTGGTGCGATGAGGAATGCAGCACTGCCTCGGACAAAAAGGACGCTGCATACAGGGAGACGTTGCGAACGGGCCCAACCCGCAGTGTATGGTAACGCTATCGTGAAGCAAAGAAGGAAGAGAGACGTCTATTCAGAAAAAAGAAGCGTGATGCCGAAAGGTGTGAGTGTAAGATGCTGGAATAATGCCCGAAAATTCTACCGACGTACAGAGTGTACTTAAATTATGGAGGGGGCACTTCTCCTCACTGCTAAATTGCTAGGAAGACGTCGAACCCGATACCCCAATCCCTGATGATGGAAAAGTCGTCCCACCACCTGACTATGATGAAGTCAGAGTAGCTATATCCCGGCTTAAATATAACAAAGCGTTTGGAAAAGACGGACTACCCGCTAAGGTGTTCAAACACGGAGGCGAAGAGCTGGTAAAAAGCATGCATCAGCTCTTATGCAGAATATGGTCAGACGAGTGCCTCCGGATTGGAATTTGAGTCTGCTATGCCCAATCCACAAGAAAGGCTATCGCACTAACCGCACACGGAGGGAAATCTATGGGTGAAACATCCATAATTATTGATACCACATTAAATAAAAATTGATAATCCTGTCCCATCAATGAATATGGATGTTCCAACAATAAGTTTTTGATAAATCACTATTGAAGTGGTATCCTTATAAACTATTGATAAATTCTAAATACTTGGTTTAAAAAACAAAATTTCATACAACCTGACATCTGGTTTCAATGGGACTCGAACACTGCTCCTCCGTTACGTTAGCCCAGTGTTCTACCATTCGGCTACTGCATATTATAAAATTTTTAGAAAAATTTCCCATCATAAGATATTAAAAAAATTTTGAATCCAAAAAAACCTTACAACAAGTTGTAATATTGTTAGAAAATCCATAGTAAAAATTGTTGAACTATTATGATTATGCGTTCCAGAAAAATTTACATTTCGCCCATATATATTAATACGTTGCCTCCACCATTATTGCTATGCTGAAAATATAGATATGAATATAGCAACAATAGAAATTCATATTACGATCATAGATATTGACCATAAATATAAAAAATAGTGCATCATATCGAAATGGTTGACATGTAATTTGACTTTTTATTGGAAGCAAATAATATTTGATAAATTGCTCATTCTGAATGTTGAATCAAACTCGTCGCTATCAATAGATATATTGTCACAACATTCAAGGCATTTCTCTCAGTGCATCAACTATCATATTATGTTCTTTCTAGCGTATTGTGTGAAAGACTGAAGCCCATCGTAGACAAGCTGATTGGACCTTATCAGTGTGGCTTTAGGCCTGGTAAGTCAACCATTGACCAGATATTCACGATCCGCCAAATCGAGAAGACCCACGATAAAAGAATCGACACACACCATCTCTTTGTCGATATCAAAGCCGCTTTTGACAGTGCAAAAAGAAGTTGCCTGTATGCCGCCATGTTAGAATTTGACTTCCCTGCACAGCTTACCTATACGGCTTTGCCGAATAACTTTGAGCAATACCAATAGCTCTGTCAGAATCGGGAAGGACCTCAAGTGAAACAATTTTCCGAAACCTTTCCATTTAAACGATCAAGGATTGTTGACTTTGGGATGTCATGGGCCGTTGCTGCTTTGCGAATACTCATCTTCTTTGTCCGAGATCTGTCTCCTCCTCTTTTCAGTAGATTCTTTCGATTTTTGTTGACTCATTCTACAATTAATTAAAAAAAATAAAAAATATTAAATATCTGCTAAAGTAACATAACAGCGCGTCCGGATACTAGAAAAGTGGGATATTAAGTGATTTCTAGTAACCGGACACTGGGATGGTGTCGCGACCAACTTCATAACTGCCGGCCAGCTCCTCCACCCGTTTGATAAAAGATAGCGGGTCCTTGCCGCCTTCATACTTTAGACCCCACTTTCTACCATTAGGTAAAAGATAGGAGACCGCCATGTTGATGTGTGCAGGATGTTAAACAACGTCATTTGCTTTTCTGTTATTCGGTGCTGGCGACATTTTAATATGTGCAGGATGTAAACAAACCGACATTTTAATGTGTGTTGTCAAAAGAAGAGTTCACACTTGGTATTGATACACAATGGACCGGGTTCTTCTCCTCAACTGTTTTATTCGCGGCTGAAACGCCACTGCCACCTGGTAACACGAGTTGGTCGCCCGGTCTTGGAGTTGTTGGTCTTGGATGCTGGAGTGCCAGCTCGTTGAAGCGAGACTCGATATCTGAATCGCTACCTTTTGCTTGGATGAAGCCCGCCAAGTGCTTCCGTAGCTCCTCCACCGCCCCACTGCTCTCCAGCTCTAACTCTACTGCGTATTTCACCCGATCTTCCCGGCTGAGGTAACGTTACTCTCGCCATGGTGCCTCTTGTTGATTCCAGTATCTTTGCTTATTCACGCACGGAGGGAAATCTATGGATGGAACATCCATAATTATTGATATCACATTAAATAAAAATTGATAATCCTGTCCCATCAATGAATATGGATTTTACATCAATGCTTTTTTGATAAATCACTATTGTAATGGTATCCATATAAACTATTGATAAATTCTAAATAGTTTAAAAAAACAAAATTTTATATAATTTGACATCTGGTTTCAGTAAGATTCGAACCCTGCTCCTCTGGCACGTTAGCCCAGTATTCTACCATTCGGCTACGGCATATTATAAAATTTTTAGAAAAATGTTCAATCATAAGAAATTCAAAAAAATTTTAATTTAAAAACAAGTAAGGAAAGCTGTCTTCGGCTGTGCCGAAGGCTAAATACCTTTCATGAATAAGCGTCACGATTTTCAATGTTTGATCCCAGTACAGCCGGGGTGAATTTAACTTAAGCTCATACCGAAATTATCGGAACTATCGATTATATGGGGGCGATGTGTTATATTGGTCCAATCTCATTGATTTTTAATACCGACATTCCACATTCTAAAATAGCAACAGTTACGAAATTTCACGTTCCTACCTATATAACTACAGGAGTTATCTACCAAAATCCGTTTATTGGAACAATCGATTGTATGGGGGCTATGTGAAATATTTATCCCATCTCGATGATTTTCAACATCTATATTTCAGATATAACAAGTAAGGAAAGCTGTCTTCGGCTGTGCCGAAGGCTAAATACCTTTCATGAATAAGCGTCACGATTTTCACTGTTCGATCCCCAGTACAGCCTGTGTCACTTTAATTTAAACCCATACCGAAATTTTCGGAACTATCGATTATATGGGGGCGATGTGTTATATTGGTCCAATCTCATTGATTTTTAACATCGACATGCCACATTCTAAAAGAGAAATAGTTACGAAATTTCACTTTCCTACTTATCTAATTACAGAAGTTATCTACCAAAATCCGTTTATTGGAACAATCGATTGTATGGGGGCTATGTGAAATATTTATCCCATCTCGATGATTTTCAACATCGATATTTCGGATATAAAAATAGCAATACGTCCAAAATTTCACGTTCCTACGTGTTTAATTACAGGAGTTATAGCCCAAAATCCGTTTGTCGGAATAATCGATTGTATGGGAGCTATGTGAAATATTTATCCCATCTCGATGATTTTCAACATCGATATTTCACATATAAAAATAGCAATACTTACAAAATTTCACGTTCCTAGCTTTATAATTACAGGAGTTATAGCCCAAAATCCGTTTATCGGAACAATCGATTGTATGGGGGCTATGTGAAATATTTATCCCATCTCGATGATTTTCTACAGCGATATTTCACATATAAAAATAGCTATACTTACAAAATTTCACGTTCCTAGCTCATAAATTAAAGGAGTTATCTACCAAAATCCGTTTATCGGAACAATCGATTGTATGGGGGCTATGTGAAATATTTATCCCATCTCGATGATTTTCAACATCGATATTCTATATATATAAAAATGAAATGGTGTATAATTGTAACGCTAAAACTCGAAAACGGCTGAACCAAATGAAATACTTCCTTTGGGGATTTGTTTGTTATTACCACGCGCAGGTCATGTCTTAAAATCAGAACAAAATATTAAGGGGGCGTGGTACCTCCCATACAAACTAAATTTTTTAAGCAGAATATCTGTGAAAGGGCTCAAGGTAGGGACCTGAAAATTGGTATAGACTATATGGTATCAAAAGCCTTCTTACACATAAAAGAAGGGGTAATCGGAAAAGGGGGCGTGGCACCTCCCATACAAACTGAATTTTTCAAGGTGAATATCTTCAAAAGTGTTTAAGGTAGGAACATGAAAATTGGTATAGAGCTATAGGATAACAATACCATTCTCACCCATAAAACTTGGGGTTATCGAAAAAGGGGGCGTGGTACCTCCCATACAATCTTTAATTATTTTGGTTTGTTAATCTATATAGGTACATATATAAAAATCAAATGGTGTTCAGTCATCACGCTAAAACTCGAAAACGGCTGAACCAAATTATATACTTCCTTTGGGGGGTTTGTTTGTTATTACCACGCGCAGGTCATGTATTAAAATCAAAACAAAATATTAGGGGGCGTGGTACCTCCTTTACAATCTTATTAATTCCACCATATTTTATATCTCATCTTATTAATTCCACCATAATTTATAGGTATCTCCTTTTTGTTTATTTCCCCCCTAGCGCGATATTTTCATTCTGTGTTGAATTGGTTTTTGTCGTAGCTGCGTACAAGCCAATTTTTCAGAAACAGATGTCGCTGCATGGTTCAACGCAGTGTTCAAATTGGGTCGTTTTTTTTGGGTTTCATACTAAACACATTAAAATGTTAAGAAGTTGCGTCGTTTTTTTAATTTTTTTT
Source organism: Campiglossa producta (assembly GCA_964058755.1). Classification (NCBI taxonomy): domain Eukaryota; kingdom Metazoa; phylum Arthropoda; class Insecta; order Diptera; family Tephritidae; genus Campiglossa; species Campiglossa producta. The sequence goes on along the minus strand of CAXKVI010000025.1, from coordinate 581,292 downwards.
AACGTATTACCATCTTGAATGCATATATATTTTTTAATAATCAAAAAAAAGCATTGTATTTAAAACTGATTTAATGAAATTTGGTATTAAACGAAAATTCTTTGGGTATTTTTGTTTTAATAATGTGTATACCACGGATCTACGTGAAAGCGCACCGACTTCTGTTGGTGAAGTCTTAAGGTACGGGTACATCTAACGACACGACGCGACACGACCAAATAGTTGCCTATTTGATCAACATTGTTGTGTCGCGTCCTGTTGCGTGGTGCTGCTGTCGCTAGGTGTACTCTGCTACATATGCATCTCCCATACAAACTTTTTTCTCCAAGGTGAATATCTGTAAAAGGGACCTGAAAATTAGTACAGAGCTATAGGATAACAACACCATTCTCACCCATAAAACTGGGTGTTATCCAAAATGCTTCATAGTCCATATCTCTGGAGGTATTTAGGTTAGACCACTGAAATTTGGCAAGGGGTTATATGGGATCGATCCCTACCACATCCAAAAAAAAACTGGGGGTAACGAAAAAGGGGGCGTGGTACCTCCCATACGAATGAAATACTTCATAGTCCATATCTCGGGAAGTATTTAGGTTAGACCACTGAAATGTCATGAGGAGTTAAATAAGATTAATCCCTATCATCTCCAAAAAAACTGGAGATAAACAAAAAGGGGGCGTGGCACCTCCCAAACGATGGAAACATTTCATAGTCCATATCCCTGAAAGTAGGTTACGTTAGACCACTGAAATTTCGTGAGGAGTTAAACAAGATTAATTCCTGCCACCTCCAAAAAAACTGGGGATAACGAAAAAGGGGGCGTGGTTCCTCCTATACGAAGGAGATAGGGATATGGATTAAAATAGATATAGGGATCGGGTTAGAGAAATATGCAGGGAAATAAATTTGTGGCAGGACAAAGTCTGCCGGGTCAGCTAGTTTCAGATATAAAAATAGCTATACTTACAAAATTTCACGTTCCTAGCTCTTAAATTAAAGGAGTTATAGCCCAAAATCGGTTTATCGGAACAATCGATTGTATGGGAGCTATATGTAATATCGGTCCGATCTTGCTGGTTCCGACAAATGATTCCTATATTGGAAAATGGTGGCCGCATACAAAATTTCAGCCAGATATCTCTAAAACTGAGGGACTACTTTGCGTTCAAACAGACAGACAGACAGACAGACAGACAGACAGACAGACAGACAGACAGACAGACGGACAGACGGACATGGCTAAATCAACTCATCTCGTCATCCTGATCATTTCGGTATACTTATTGATGGGTCTATCTCTTCTTCTTCTCATACTTACAAACATCGGACCAAAGTTAAAATACCATTTCATGTTCATGAAAGGTATAAAAATAGCAATACGTCCAAAATTTCACGTTCCTACGTCTTTAATTACAGGAGTTATAGCCCAAAATCCGTTTATCGGAATAATCGATTGTATGGGAGCTATGTGAAATATTTATCCCAGCTCGATGATTTTCAACATCGATACTTCGCATATAAAAATAGCGATATGTCCAAAATTTCACGTTCCTACGTGTTTAATTACAGGAGTTATAGCCCAAAATCCGTTTATCGGAACAATCGATCGTATGGGAGCTATGTGAAATAATTATCCCATCTCGATGATTTTCAACATCGATATTTCAGATATAAAAATAGCTATACGTCCAAAATTTCACATTTCAGCCGGGGTGAATTTAACTTAAGCTCATACCGAAATTATCGGAACTATCGATTATATGGGGGCGATGTGTTATATTGGTCCAATCTCATTGATTTTTAATACCGACATTCCACATTCTAAAATAGCAACAGTTACGAAATTTCACGTTCCTACCTATATAACTACAGGAGTTATCTACCAAAATCCGTTTATTGGAACAATCGATTGTATGGGGGCTATGTGAAATATTTATCCCATCTCGATGATTTTCAACATCTATATTTCAGATATAACAAGTAAGGAAAGCTGTCTTCGGCTGTGCCGAAGGCTAAATACCTTTCATGAATAAGCGTCACGATTTTCACTGTTCGATCCCCAGTACAGCCTGTGTCAATTTAATTTAAACCCATACCGAAATTTTCGGAACTATCGATTATATGGGGGCGATGTGTTATATTGGTCCAATCTCATTGATTTTTAACATCGACATGCCACATTCTAAAAGAGAAATAGTTACGAAATTTCACTTTCCTACTTATCTAATTACAGAAGTTATCTACCAAAATCCGTTTATTGGAACAATCGATTGTATGGGGGCTATGTGAAATATTTATCCCATCTCGATGATTTTCAACATCGATATTTCGGATATAAAAATAGCAATACGTCCAAAATTTCACGTTCCTACGTGTTTAATTACAGGAGTTATAGCCCAAAATCCGTTTGTCGGAATAATCGATTGTATGGGAGCTATGTGAAATATTTATCCCATCTCGATGATTTTCAACATCGATATTTCACATATAAAAATAGCAATACTTACAAAATTTCACGTTCCTAGCTTTATAATTACAGGAGTTATAGCCCAAAATCCGTTTATCGGAACAATCGATTGTATGGGGGCTATGTGAAATATTTATCCCATCTCGATGATTTTCTACAGCGATATTTCACATATAAAAATAGCTATACTTACAAAATTTCACGTTCCTAGCTCATAAATTAAAGGAGTTATCTACCAAAATCCGTTTATCGGAACAATCGATTGTATGGGGGCTATGTGAAATATTTATCCCATCTCGATGATTTTCAACATCGATATTTCACATATAAAAATAACAACACTTACAAAATTTCACGTTCCTACGTATTTAATTAAAGGAGTTATAGCCCAAAATCCGTTTATCGGAACAATCGATTGTATGGGAGGTATGTGAAATATTTATCTCATCTCGATGATTTTCAACATCGATATTTCACATATAAAAATAGCAACTCTTACAAAATTTCACGTTCCTAGGTGTTTAATTACAGGAGTTATAGCCCAAAATCCGTTTATCGGAACAATCGATTGTATGGGAGCTATATGTAATATCGGTCCGATCTTGCTGGTTCCGACAAATGATTCCTATATTGGAAAATGGTGGCCGCATACAAAATTTCAGCCAGATATCTCAAAAACTGAGGGACTAGTTTGCGTTCAAACAGACAGACAGACAGACAGACAGACAGACAGACAGACAGACAGACAGACGGACAGACGGACATGGCTAAATCAACTCATCTCGTCATCCTGATCATTTCGGTAAACTTATTGATGGGTCTATCTCTTCTTCTTCTCATACTTACAAACATCGGACCAAAGATATAATACCATTTCATGTTCATGAAAGGTATAAAAACGCAGCAAGTTGTAATATTGTTAGAAAATCCATAGTAAAAATTGTTGAACTATTATGATTATGCGTCCCAGAAAAATTTACATTTCGCCAATAAATATTATAACGCCGTCTCTACCATTATTACTATGCAGTAAATATAGATATGGATATACCGACAATAGAAATTCATATCACGACCATAGATATTGACATGCCGTTCAAATATATTAGTATTCTATCCACAAATATAGAAAATAGTAGATCATATCGAAATGGTTGACATGTCATTTTACTTTTTATTGGGAGCAAGTAATATTTGATAACTCGCTCATTCTGAATGAATATTGCATCAAACTCGTCGCTATCAATAGTGATATTGTCACAACATTCAATGCATTTCTCTCAGTGCGTAATTGTTGGTTTTCTCTGTGTGTTCACGTATGCTTTAATTATTGTTGACCTCGTAATTTAGTGTCCCTGCTCGGGCGCTATTTGTGATGGACTTTTCCTTTAAGCCGGGGTAAAGCTCAGTCCGTCCAGGGTTACTGTGGTTTTGAGAAATCCCTAACGTATGCTTTTAAAGAGAACCTCCTGGTTTTTGGTTTAAAAATATAAAAATTCAGTTTATTGTTTCTTAGACCCTAACCGTATTTGCTACGTGCTCGCTTGCACCTGGAATGCCCCATTGTGATCAGCTGTTCACTCGCACTGCATCGATCAGCTGGACATGCCATCGACATCAATATAACTGCTGGTTGTTTTGCTGAACTCCCACAGCCTATTGTCTTTGCTATGCTAGCAATGCATTTTTTGTCTCCTCTTTGTGCGATGTCCGCATGTGAGCATTAGGCCGTTTGACAAAAATATACATTAGGCCGTCCAAAAAAAATATATATAATGTTATAAAACTGTATACCTGGAATTCATTTGGTATCATATTATAACTTCAGATTAATCAATTGGCTTAGTATTTATGCATTAAAATGAATATATGTAGTTTATGTGTGGGCTCCGAAACCGATGGTTTTGGGTCCTCACAACGTAAAGCTAGAAAAGCCCGAGTCATTTATCAAGTTCAACAGACTTGGACCAGAGCGAGATTGGGGTTGAAAAAGTATGACTCCCAAATTACCCAAAAATGATCCAAACATTACCTATCACAAAATTATGCCAAATCGACCCCCGAAATAACCCCAAGTTGATCCTAATATGACCCCAAAATGATCCAAATTTGACCCCGAAATGACCGCAATATAACCCCAAACCAACGACCCTACAAACTTGAACAGACTTATGATCGCTGCCCCCAGCATGATATCAAAATCGTGCTCGGCGACTTTAATGCGAAGGTGGGCAAGGAAGGAGTCTTTGGTCCCACAGTTGGAAAATTCAGCTCCACGATATAACATCCCCCAACGGCAGTAGGTTGATTGACTTCGCCGCTGCTCGCAATATGGTCATCAGTAGTACCAGGTTCCAGCATAAGCGAATACACCAAGCCACATGGCTGTCCCCTGATCAAAGAACTAGAAACCAGATTGATCATGTCTTGATTGACGGCAGACATAGCTCCACCGTTCTGGACGTGCGTACACTGCGTGGTCCCAATATTGACTCTGACCATTATCTTGTCGCAGCCAAGATACGCACACGCCTCTGTGCAACGAAGAAAGTGCGCACAGTAACGGAAGGAAAGTTTGACGTCGAGAAGCTGCGCATGACACAGACAGCAGATAATTTCACAACTCGACTCTCACACCTGCTAGCAGAGGGCAATCCTCGACCTAACGATGTAACCGAGCAATGGAAGCATATCTCGCACTCATTTTGTACCGCCGCTGAGGCCACTATAGGGTTCCAGCGAGCCCGCAAGAACAACTGGTACGATGAGGAATGCAAAACTGCCTCGAAAAAAAAGGACGCTGCCTACAAGGAGACGTTGCGAACGGGCGCAACCCGCAGTGTATGGCAACAATATCGTGAGGCAAAGAAGGAAGAGAGACGCCTTTTCAGAAAAAAGAAAAGTGAGGCCGAAAGGCGTGAGTGTGAGGAGCTTGAGATGCTGGCTGACAGGAATGATGCCCGAAAATTCTATGAAAAGATCCGGCGGATGACGGAAGGTTTTAAGACCGGGGCAAGCTCCTGTAAGGACAATAATGGCGACCTGGTAACCGACGTACAAAGTGTACTTAAATTATGGAGGGAGCACTTCTCCTCACTGCTAAATTGCGAGGGAGACTTCGAACCCGATACCCCAATCCCTGACGATGGAAAAGTCGTCCCACCACCTGACTATGATGAAGTGAGGATAGCTATATCCCGGCTCAAAAACAACAAAGCGCCTGGAAAAGACGGACTACCCGCCGAGCTGTTCAAACACGGAGGCGAAGAGCTGGTAAAAAGCATGCATCAGCTCTTATGCAGAATATGGTCAGACGAATGCATGCCTCCGGATTGGAATTTAAGTGTGCTTTGCCCAATCCACAAGAAAGGCGATCCCGCTAACCGCACCAACTACCGCGGAATTAGTCTTCTTAATATCGCATATAAGGTTCTTTCTAGCGTGTTGTGTGAAAGGCTGAAGCCCATCGTAGACAAACTGATTGGACATTATCAGTGTGGCTTTAGACCTGGTAAACCTACCATCGACCAGATTTTCACGATACGCCAAATCCTGGAGAAGACCCATGATAAGAGAATCGACACTCACCATCTCTTTGTCGATTTTAAAGCCGCTTTTGACAGCGTAAAAAGGAGTTGCCTGTATGCCGCCATGTCTGAATTTGACTTCCCTGCAAAGCTTATACGGCTTTGTCAAATGACCTTCAGCAATACCAATAGCTCCGTCAGAATCGGGAAGGACCTCTCTGAGCCATTTGAAACCAAACGAGGCTTCAGACAGGGCGACTCCCTTTCGTGCGATTTCTTCAATCTGATGCTGGAGAAGATAATTCGAGCAGCAGAGCTAAACCGCAATGGTACAATCTTTTACAAGAGCGTGCAATTGCTGGCGTATGCCGATGATATTGATATCATTGGCCTTAACAACCGCGCCGTAAGCGCTGCCTTCTCTGGACTAGATAAGGAAGCGAAAAAAGTGGGTCTTACCGTGAACGACGACAAGACGAAGTATTTGCTGTCATCAAAGAAAGAATCGGCGCACCTGCGCCTTGGCAGCCATGTCACTGTTGATAGTTACAAATTTGAAACTGTGAGGGACTTCGTCTATTTGGGAACCAGTATCAACACCGAAAATAATATCAGTCTAGAAATCCAGCGGAGAATCACTCTTGCCAACAAGTGCTACTTTGGACTGAGTAGGCAATTGAGAAGTAAAGTCCTCTCTCGAAGAACAAAGATCACGCTCTATAAGTCTCTCATCATACCTGTCCTGATGTATGGCTCAGATTCATGGACAATGTCAAGAGAAGATGAGATGGCCCTTGGAGTATTTGAGAGAAAAGTTCTCCGGAAGATTTATGGTCCTTCTCGTGATGCCAACGGCGAGTATAGAAGGAAATTTAACGATGAGCTGTACGAGCTCTACGCAGATATGACCATAGTCCAGCGAATTAAAGCCCAAAGACTCCGCTGGCTGGGCCATGTTATGCGAATGGACAAAGAAGCTCCAGCACAGAAGGTTTTCCTATCGTCGCCTGAATTCGGCAGCAGAGGAAGGGGGAGGCCTCGACTGAGATGGAAACAACAGGTGGAGGATGACTTGAACTCCCTTGGGGTTTCCAATTGGCGTCGGTTATCGCTAAAAAGGAATGACTGGCGTGCTTTGATACGAAACGGCCAAAATCGCTTAGGCGGTTAAGCGCCAATAAATGATGATGAACGACCCTACAAGAACAGTGACAATTGTCACAACATATCGCTCATTTGCTGCAACGTCGTTATAACTCAAAAAAATGTGATGTTACAGAAAACGCATTTTTAGTTTTTCAATTGATGTATATTTATATGCACTGAGAGAAATGCCTTGAATGTTGTGACAATATATCTATTGATAGCGACGAGTTTGATTCAACATTCATTCAGAATGAGCAATTTATCAAATATTATTTGCTTCCAATAAAAAGTCAAATTACATGTCAACCATTTCGATATGCACTATTTTTTATATTTATGGATAGAATACTAATATATTTGAACGGCATGTCAATATCTAGTTACTTTAGGGGGGTTATGCTTCAAGGTAGGTACTCACGCTTACTGGAACTGGTACCCTATGTATAAGCTTCCTGGAATGGAGAGTCTGATGCACACTGGAGATCGGGGATATTCGGGTGTGTAACATTGGTCGATGTATTCCGGGGTTTTGTATGCCAAGCGTAGATATCTGCCGACGTGCTGGTCACTTATTTGTAGGATGCGTAGGCACACTTTCTGCTTTATGGTAGATATCACCCGGTTACACAGAATGAATCAGTACACTAGCACTTTAATTATAGAATAGCTATATGGTTTATTTATTTCGTGAAGTTATACAAGAACCTTTGGTTTCACAAAATGCAAAGGATGATTAACGTGCAAGCTGAGAAATCGACATGAATTTTGATTTTTCAATTAATGATAGAGATAACAATCTATCGATAAAAACATCTGTTTTGCTAGCGACCGTGGGTGGCCACACGTCCTCAAACTGAATGCATCGCCTAAGGCTGCATTCAGATGCAGCGATAAATTGCAAATATGTGGATTATTACCAATGCTAATATCATACATGATGTATAATGTGATAAAAGTAAAATTGTATGAAAGGGGGAACTGTTGGGGACGGGTGGCGACTCCGGTCGCGTAGCCATTCTGCCTCCCCTAGGCGCACTAGTCGCCTAGTGTATGTTGGAGCTCGGTGAGAGCACGCACTGCTTCGCCTATAAGGATCCGTCCCACCTTTTGCTTATAATTGGCCGTGCGAAGGCCAGATGCGGTGCACCGAATGGTGCGGTCGGCAACGCAGAGGGGTTGCTGGGGTTGCTGCCTCCTGGCTGGATGGGCTGGTGGTTGCGGTTGCGCACGACGACGACGACGATTTGCTGCCCGACGGCGTGGTGGCGGAGGTGATTCCTGTTGCGGTGGAACGGCGTACGACGGCTGGCGACCTCCGGATTGACGGTGTAACAGCGTATGGTGGAGTTGCCCGCAGACCCGACAGCTCTCCGGTGAGGTGCACTCGTTGGTGCGGTGTGACAGGGCCAAACAATTGATGCAGTACAGTTGTGCCCTAGCTATTACTGCGCGTTGTTGAGGCTGCATAGCCGCGAAGACAGGGCACATCTGTAGCGCGTGATGCCGCATACACAATCGGCACTTCCTGTAGTCTGTTTCAGTACGTCGAGGGCGTGCTGCGGGCCTCAGCACCTGTGATGGTAAAAAACGACGGCGGGCTGGAACCGGAGGGCGCTGACGATCCATCTGTCAACGAAAATACATAAACTTATTAGTTTTGCGTCAGTTGGTAGAGTTGTGGACTCTATTAAGTTAGGGAGATGGGAGTAGGCATTGAGGGCCTACGTCACTCTCTGGTGACGGTAGAAAGCACAGTTTCGTGAGGGGTCGTGTGAGAATCCCGTTTTGAGTGCGGACGTCTACAACACGGATGTGTCCATCTCGTCCTTGATGTAGGGACTCCAATCGACCTAATCGCCACTCAGTCGGAGGTAAGTTTTCCTCCTTTATGATGACTATATCACCAATTTTGGGAGGAGTTTGGGTATTTTTCCATCGGTAGCGCTTTTGAAGGTCAGCGAGATAATCGGTTTTCCAGCGGTTGCTGAACTGATGGTGCAGCACTTTCAGGCGTTCCCACCGGTTTATCATTGAACGATTTTCTTGATTCGGTTCGGGAAGAGAGAGCATTGGTGCTCCTCGAAGAAAATGACTTGTAGTGAGAGCGGTGAGACATTGGGGTCCTGAGAAAGCTGGGAGATAGGACGTGAATTAAGCACGGCCTCTATTCGGACTAATAACGTTGAGAATTCTTCAAAGGTGAAGCTGTGAGTTCCGGCGACCTTTTTAAAATGGGTTTTAAAGCTTTTGACCGCGGATTCCCATAATCCGCCCATGTGGGGCGCGCCGGGCGGGATGAACTTCCAGTCGATCCCTTGCGGTGCGTATTTCTGGACAATCTGCGACGATACTTCTTTAAGGAAAGACACGAATTCCAATTCGATTGCACGTTTTGCTCCTATAAATGTTTTGCCATTGTCGCTCATCATCAGGTTCGGGTATCCTCTGCGTCCTACAAATCGGGCGAAGGCGGCAAGAAAGGCCTTGCTGGTGAGGTCGGAGCATAACTCCAGGTGGACCGCTTTGGTGGTAAAGCAGACGAAAACGGCCACATAGCCCTTTACACGAGTTTGAGATCGGAGCATGGAGGCTTTTAATTGGAATGGACCGGCAAAGTCCACACCTGTTGTGGTGAAGGGAGGAGCAAAGGTGCACCGTTCGGGGGGTAAGGCTGCCATTATTTGGGAACGCATTTACTGTTTATGCGTGGTGCAGACCTTGCATTGGAATACGCACTTTTTTAATAGAGGTTTCAGGCGGGCAATGAAGAATTCTTGTCTGACGGCTTGTTGCATTAGTCGAATTTCAGCATGTAGGAGCAGTTCATGGAGGAATCGGATGTATAGCGTACAGAGACTCGACTTCTCAGGTAAGATAATGGGATGACGCTCATTATAAGAGAGGGTTGCATGGGCCAATCGACCGTTTACTCGCAGGACTCCGCTCTTGTCCAGAGAGGGATTGAGGACGAGCAGAGAGCTCCGTTTGCCAATGGGCTTCGAGTCCTCTAGGCATGCTCTTTCAAGAGCGAAGTATCGAGTTTGGGCCAGTATTATTAGCCGATGCTTTGATCTCTTGAGGTCGGTGTGAGTGAGGCCGGGTTCAACTGGGTCGTTAATGCGGTTCACCGCGTCTTTTAACCGACGTATAAACTTTAGAACGTAGGCTATGACACGTAAAGCGCGGGGGTAAGAAGAGAACCGGGCTAAGAGATCCTCGGACTCTTCCGTTGCGTGGAGAGCTTCTACTTTACGTGCCTCGGGGGGGTTGATGCTGCGAACTACTGGTTGGGGCCAGTCTTCCGGGGGGAAGGAAAGCCACTCTGGACCATTCCACCAGAGGGCAGACTTGGAGAGATCGGCTGGCGTACAACCTCGGGTTCCCAGATCCGCGGGGTTATCTCTACTCCGTACATGTCGCCAAGGCACATTACAGACGAGGTCTATGATCTGGGCTGTTCGATTGGAGACATAAGTCTTCCATGAATGAGGTGGCTTTTCGAGCCAGGCTAACACGATTTCAGAATCGGGCCACATAGTTAATTTTCGTTGAGAGAGGTCGAGATGAGGTTGAACTACTGCGACTAGCTTTGCTAATAAAAGCGCTCCGCATAGTTCCAGGCGTGGCAGACTGATAGTTTTGAGGGGGGCCACTTTGCCTTTGGAAACGAGGAGGTGAGAGAATACTTGAGTTCCGATGGTAGTTCGCACATAGAGTGCTGCGCAATAAGCCTTTTCAGAGGCGTCGCAAAACCCATGAAGCTCGACTTGTAAATTAGGGGCGAAATGAACCCATCGGGGTATTTTTATGTCGGAGATTAGATGCAGATTTCGGGAAAATTGTGTCCATTTTACGAGACGGATCGGTTTAACTCGTTCATCCCAATCGGTTCCGTCTAACCACAATTCTTGCATCAGTATATTTGCCTGTATCATAACTGGCGTCAGCCACCCTGCGGGGTCGAAAAGTTTTGCAATGGAGGAGAGAATTTGTCTCTTCGTGGCTGCTGCACAGGCTGGCTCTGAATCGACGGTGTACGAGAACGTATCCGACAGTGCATTCCATTGAATTCCCAGAGTCTTGGCGGTACTACTTTTCTCGAATTCGAGAAAGTCAGTCTCGAGTAAGTCCGCCTTGGGAATTTGTTTGATAATTTGTGGATGGTTTGCAGTGATCTTTCTAAGAGGGAAGCCGGCTGAATTTAGAGCATCTATGGTCTCTGTTAGGGATTGCTCGGCTGATTGAAGATCATGACTGCCAGACAAAATGTCGTCCACGTACGTTTCGGACTTTAGTATGGGGGCTGCATTGGGGTGAGACTCAGCCACGTCCTTAGCGAGTTCGTGCAGAGTCCGGATTGCCAGGAATGGCGCGCAGTTGACCCCGAATGTGACCGTTTTTAGTTTGAAGTCCTTAACTTGACTGTCTTCGGGAGTTCGGAATATTATCCGTTGATAATCTCGGTCATCGGGGTGAAGGAGAATCTGGCGGTACATTTTTTCCACATCGCCATTAAACACGTATTTATACGTTCGCCATTTCAACAACATAAGTCGGAGATCGGGTTGTAGGGTTGGTCCGGTATATAAAACGTTGTTAAGGGAGTGACCGGAACCTGACTTCTTAGACGCATTAAAAACGACTCTGACTTTTGTTGTTTTCTTATCTGGCCTTACAACGGCGTGGTGAGGGAGATAGAAAGAGCAGTATTTTCCATGGGATTCCATCTCATTGGAACTGCCGGAGGGCTGCAGTACGAGATTGGCCTAAGTCGATATCGTTCGGAAATGAGGGTTTAAATGGGAGCCGAACCATATATCGGCCATCATCGCTTCGAGTGGTGGTGCGTTTATAGAAATCTTCGCACATTTTATCTTCAGGGGTTTCCACTCGAGTTCTGGGTATCTCTTCGATCTCCCAGAACTGTTTTAGTTGTTCGTTCAACTGAACATTTGTTACTTCCCATGCCTGGGAAGAATGTGCTCCGACCTGGTCGGGAGTCTGGCCGCTTATGATCCACCCAAAGATTGTATTTTGGGCTAGCAGGCTGGGAGTGATCTTTTCTATGCCGTTTAGCATTATTTTTGGGATAAGATCACTTCCCAATACCAGATCGATTTGGGATGGTTTGTGGTTGTTCTGGTCTGCTAGTTTGAGGTGGGACCATTTGCGCCTTTGGCTATCATTTAGACTGAGGGTTGGGAGCTGCCTGGTGAGACGGGGAACCACTATTGCCTGGGCCTTTATTTTAACATTATTATCATCTGAGACGAGAGTCAACGAACACAGCTTATTGGAGGTTTGTACAACTCCGCCTCCCATACCCGATATTTGAAATAGGGAGTGGGTATAGGGAAGACCGAGCCTTGTCTGGGCTTTAGCTGAGATGAAGCTTCTTTCGGAGCCTTGGTCCACCAAGGCTCGCAGCTTGAAGAGGTCTCCTCTATGTTCAACCGTGACCATTGCCGTTGGGAGTATGATTTTGCTATCATTTTCGGCATGGAAGGACTGAACTTCGGATGAGCTGGGACTAGGGGGATCTCCTTCATGAGATGGCTGACTGACGTCCTGAGTCGTGGCTACCTGGGATATTGTCCTTTGAGCTCCGGAATTTGTACTGGGAGTACGTGTGTCGTGAAGGGTGGTGTTGTGTCGGCCTTGGCAGTGCATGCACGTTCTCGTGCTTTGGCAGTCTTTTATTATATGTGTCTGGGCTAAACAGTTTTCGCATATACTGTTTTCTCTCACGAACTTTCTGCGCTCGGAGATTGGCATTCTTTTATACCGCAAACAGCTTTGAAGGGTATGGGTTGACTGCTTGCATAGTTTACATACAAAATACTTTTGATGCTCCGTAGCATGTGACTTTGTATGTGTAGCGGGGAGATTGCTGTTATTTTGGGGTTGAGACTGCCTGAACTGGGGGTTGTTCTGACTATAGTGGGGTCTAGAGAAATTTGTGGAGGGTGGATTATATCGGGGTTTGGCTGGTCGCCATTGATCCACCCTTTCCACTATCTCATAGCGGGTAGTCAGAAACTGGTTCATTTGGGACCAGTTCGGGAGGTCTCTTCTGGAGCTTAAAGATTGCTCCCACAGCGCTACGGTATTTTCAGGTAGCTTTGAGGTGACTATATAAATCAATATGGGATCCCAGTTCGCTGTTGGGACCTGCTGGGTGGCTAGTATCTGGAGACAATTATTCACAGATGACTGTAGCCTCTGTATATCCTCACTATTTTCTGATTGAATTTGCTTGAGGTTCATGAGGATTTTGATTTGGTTATCGACCAAGACTCTTTTATTTTCATAGCGAGACTTGAGAGCTTCCCATGCTAGGGCAAAATTGTCATCGCTTAAGGGAAACTGTTCCACTATTTGGCCTGCCTTTCCTTTAGTTTTAAGTCGGAGGTGATACAGCTTCTGGGCACTGGAGAGTTTCGAGTGGTTGATATACACCGCAGTAAACATGTCACGGAATGACGGCCATTGATCATACCCTCCATAAAAAACTTCTGTATCACATGGGGGGACTTTTAGGTTCATATGGGATGACTCTGAGGGGGGTTGGCTTTGAACTGCTGGTGGGGGATCACTCAATTGTTTGAGTTGCAGTTGATCGCCTATAAGTGCTTTGGTCTCCTCATATGCTATGAGGCAGGCTCGGTATTTACCGAAAGCGGCGGACTTAAAGTCTGTGGGGAGGTCTTGGTCGTCTGTTTCAACTACCAAATCATATGAGGCCTGTACTCTCTCCCAAAATACATCGATATTTTTGTCTTTCAATTTAAGGGCTGCCTCGGTATTATCCTGAAGGGGGGTTGAGCGGAACCGTGTGCAATAATCTGTGAAATTATCGGTTTCAGAAATAAATTTATTTTTGGCTACAGATGTCATTCTGAAGAGAGATTTGCTTAATTTCACAGGCGCAATTTTGGGAATGTTCTTTTTCTTCAGCTACGGCTGTTTTTATTTATTAGGGGGTGCCGAAATTGTAATTTTCCTAATAATGTAGGGTGGAGTACTTTGTAATGAAAAGGGAGTACTTGGGGACCAGTTGGCTTGAACGACAATTTTTGACTACTGGGTTGCGCAACTTTTTTACCGGACCAGTCAATTTATTGCTGGGTTGTCACAATATATTGTATATTTTTATATGTAGGTATTTAAATTCTACCGCAAGGGACAAGTCAACGGCACTAGATTTTTATATATCTATATATATAAAAATGAAAAGGTGTATAATTGTAACGCTAAAACTCGAAAACGGCTGAACCAAATGAAATACTTCCTTTGGGGGATTTGTTTGTTATTACCACGAGCAGGTCATGTCTTAAAATCAGAACAAAATATTAAGGGGGCGTGGCACCTCCCATACAAACTGAATTTTTCAAGTTGAATATCTTCAAAAGTGTTTAAGGTAGGAACATGAAAATTGGTACAGAGCTACAGGATAACAGCACCACTCTCACCTATAAAACTGGGGGTTACCCAATAAGGGGGCGTGGTACCTCCCATACAAACTAAATTTTTTAAGCAGAATATCTGTGAAAGGGTTCAAGGTAGGGACCTGAAAATTGGTATAGACCTATATGGTATCAAAAGCCTTCTTACACATAAAAGAAGGGGTAATCGGAAAAGGGGGCGTGGCACCTCCCATACAAACTGAATTTTTCAAGGTGAATATCTTCAAAAGTTTTTAAGGTAGGAACATGAAAATTGGTATAGAGCTATAGGATAACAACACCATTTTCACCCATAAAACTTGGGGTTATCGAAAAAGGGGGCGTGGTACCTCCCATACAATCTATATATATAAAAATGAAATGGTGTTCAGTCGTTACGCTAAAACTCGAAAACGGCTGAACCAAATCATATACTTCCTTTAGGGGGTTTGTTTGTTATTACCACGCGCAGGTCATGTTATAAAATCAGAACAAAATATTAGGGGGCGTGGCACCTCCCATACAAATATTTTTCTTCAAGGTGAATATCTCTAAATGGGTTTAAGGTAGGGACCTGGAAATCGGTACAGACCTATAGGATAACAACACCATTCTCACCCATAAAACTGGGGGTTAACCAAAAAGGGGGCGTGGCACCTCCCATACGAATGAAATACTTCATAGTCGATATCTCTGGAAGTATTCATGTTAGACCACTGAAATTTGGTAAGGGATTATATGAGATCGACCCCTACCACCTCTAAAAAAGCTGGGGATAACGAAAACGGGGGCGTGGCACCTCCCATACAAATGAAATATTTCATAGTCGATATCTCTGGAAGTCTTCATGTTAGACCATTGAAATTTGGTAAGGGGTTATATGAGATCGATCCCTACCACCTCCAAAAAACTGGGGATAACGAAAAAGGGGGCGTGGCACATCTCATACGAATGAAATACTTCATAGTCATATCTCTGAAAGTACTTATGTTAGACCACTGAAACGTGGTTAGAGGTTAGACGAGGTCGATCCCTACTACCTCCAAAAAAACTAGGGTAACGAAAAAGGGGGCGTGGCACCTCCCATACGAATGAAATACTTCATAGTCCATATCTCGGGAAGTGTTTAGGTTAGACCACTGAAATTTCTTGAGGAGTTAAATAAGATTAATCCCATCATCTCCAAAAAAACTGGAGATAAAGAAAAAGGGGGCGTGGCACCTCCCATACGAAGGAAACATTTCATAGCCCATCTGCAAGTATTTATGTTAGACCACTGAAATTTGGTGAGGGTTTATATGTGATCGATCCCTAATACCTCCCAAAAAACTCGAGTTAACGATAAAGGGGGCGTGGCACCTCCCATACGAATAAAATACTTCATAGTCCATATCTCTAGAAGTATTTAGGTTAGACCACTGAAATTTTGTGAGGAGTTATATAAGATCAATCCCGGACACCTCCAAAAAAAACTGGGGATAAGGAAAAAGGGGGCGTGGTTTCTCCTATATGAAGGAAACATTTCATAGCCCATATCTGTGCAAGTATTTATGTTAGACCACTGAAATTTGGTGAGGGTTTATATGTGATCGATCCCTAATACCTCCCAAAAAACTCGAGTTAACGATAAAGGGGGCGTGGCACCTCCCATACGAATAAAATACTTCATAGTCCATATCTCTAGAAGTATTTAGGTTAGACCACTGAAATTTTGTGAGGAGTTATATAAGATCAATCCCGGACACCTCCAAAAAAAACTGGGGATAAGGAAAAAGGGGGCGTGGTTTCTCCTATATGAAGGAGATAGGGATATGGTTTAAAATAGATATAGGAATCGGGTTAGTGAAACAGACAGGGAAATAAATTTGTGGCAGGACAACGTCTGCCGGGTCAGCTAGTGTTTATATATATTATATGGGGATATATATATATATATGCCAATTACTGACTTTGGCGGGAATTACTTATTTTTGGCGGGACCAAATCCGGTGATTTCTAATTAAATTAGGGGTTTTAGGCGCTGGATTCGTTTATGGCGAAGAAGGACCAATAGTTACTTTAGGGGGGTTATGCTTCAAGGTAGGTACTCACGCTTACTGGAACTGGTACCCTATGTATAAGCTTCCTGGAATGGAGAGTCTGATGCACACTGGAGATCGGGGATATTCGGGTGTGTAATTCCGGGGTTTTGTATGCCAAGCGTAGATATCTGCCGACGTGCTGGTCACTTATTTGTAGGATGCGTAGGAACACTTTCTGCTTTATGGTAGATATCACCCGGTTACACAGAATGAATCAGTACACTAGCACTTTAATTATAGAATAGCTATATGGTTTATTTATTTCGTGAAGTTATACAAGAACCTTTGGTTTCACAAAATGCAAAGGATGATTAACGTGCAAGCTGAGAAATCGACATGAATTTTGATTTTTCAATTAATGATAGAGATAACAATCTATCGATAAAAACATCTGTTTTGCTAGCGACCGTGGGTGGCCACACGTCCTCAAACTGAATGCATCGCCTAAGGCTGCATTCAGATGCAGCGATAAATTGCAAATATGTGGATTATTACCAATGCTAATATCATACATGATGTATAATGTGATAAAAGTAAAATTGTATGAAAGGGGGAACTGTTGGGGACGGGTGCACGGCTAAAAATTTGAACCTAAATTTTAAACTTTTTGGACTACATATATGACCAAACCAAATTTGGATTCAAATTCAATCTAGACCAGTTTTCATGAAAATTGGCTTAATGAATCGGGTTTCAATTATAAACAAGAAATGTTTTACCAATTTTTTAAAGATAAAATAAATTTTTTGGCCGTTGGCGGGAATTCGAACCAAGACTCCCCGCATCATGCCCGTCTGCTTTATCACTGAGCTACATCGCACATATAAATGTTGTTGGCAAAATTCAAACTTGAATAAGCTTTCGAAAATAAATTTGAATTTTAAAACTCAAAAGTTTAAGTTTTAGACCGAAAAGTTTTAATTTTCAAACCAAAAAGTTTTAATTTTAAACCGAAAAGTTTTAAGAATAAAATAAAACTACAAAAATGTGGCAGCTGGCAGGATTCGAACGAAAACGCTCAGGAGCCACAGCCGACTGCTCTACCACTGTGCTATGACGCACATGAAGTTTTTTTGGGCAAAATTTAATTACATTCAAACAAACCAAAAATAAAAAATTTAGACTGCTTTTTCATTTAGATTTTAAATCCAAACCAAAAGAAATTGAAAATCTTTGTAGGTATTTGGACGGTTTGAAATATTGTACAAAAAAGTTTGAAAAATTGATTACACTTTATACGGGTTTAAAATTGAGGTTAATTTTTTTAGCCGTGTGGCGACTCCGGTCGCGTAGCCAATATCTATGGTCGTAATATGAATTTCTATTGTTGCTATATTCATATCTATATTTTCTGCATAGCAATAATGGTGGAGGCAGCGTATTAATATATATGGGCGAAATGTAAATTTTTCTGGAACGCATAATCATAATAGTTCAACAATTTTTACTATGGATTTTCTAACAATATTACAACTTGTTGTAAGGTTTTTTTGGATTCAAAATTTTTTTAATTTCTTATGATGGGAAATTTTTCTAAAAATTTTATAATATGCAGTAGCCGAATGGTAGAACACTGGGCTAACGTAACAGAGGAGCAGTGTTCGAGTCCCACTGAAACCAGATGTCAGGTTGTATGAAATTTTGTTTTTTAAACCAAGTATTTAGAATTTATCAATAGTTTATATGAATACCACTTCAATAGTGATTTATCAAAAACTTATTGTTGGAACATCTATATTCATTGATGGGACAGGATTATCAATTTTTATTTAATGTGGTATCAATAATTATGGATGTTCCATCCATAGATTTCCCTCCGTGTGGGATATGTAATTAATGCAAAAGGCTTCTATCGCGATGCTGCGTGAAATGTTAAAACCTCAGATATAACACTTTGTCAGTTGATCAAACATATTATTTTCGATTATATATTAGTGATGTTAACTCAAAATTTGGGTTTTTTGAGTTATGACGACGTTGCAGCAAAAGTCTTATTGTGAGCACCCCATAAAAATTTTGCATCATACATTCTAGGGGGTTCCCGCAAAAACTGATTAAACAACTGTGTACGTGTGAGTTTTTCTCTCCTTCAGCACATTATTTTCGCGCTCCAAATAAGCATATGATGAATTTCATATCAAACCCAATATGCATTGAACCCGACCCCGTCAGGATTTGATAAAATTTTGCATAGAGGTACATCTTAGTTCATCTCATAAAGCCATAAACTTCCTATCGAAGTTAAACAGTAACTTTACACAAAAAAAGTTGTTTCACCTTTTTTGTAACCCCACTGGAAGGGATCAATCAAAATGATGATAGTGCTAAGGAACCAGAACCAGATCAGTGTTCATCAGTGTCTACTGATAGCTCAACTCCTATTATTCCTGTCGCCGCCATTCCAGTTCTTCTGGAGACGAAACTACGTTTAACCCGCTTGACAAATTGGATTTAGGATCTTATGCTAATTCAAAACAAAAAATTGATGATGAACTAAAATATGCGTTATTGAAAAAACCCTGGGTACCAGAGAAATCTTACAAATTCCCAATCACAGACGACAAAAGACATTTGAAATTTCAGCACAAATGTTTCGATCAATTCTTCTGGCTGGTATATACCTTAAAAAAGCCTGAAGGTGCTTTGTGCAAGATTTGCGTTTTATTTGCAGCTGAATGTGCTGGGAAGGGTGCACACCAAAAACTGAGCTTATTGGTTGTGAAACCATTAAACAAGTGGAAAGATGCGATCGCGGATTTTAAGCGGCATGAGTAAAGCAAGTATCATCAAGACTGCACATTATTTGCTGATAATTTTATAAGCGTATATAAAAACAAATAGACATAAGAAGTTAACTAGACATTGCGCGATCCGCTAATATTGCCAAAAATAGGAAAAAACTGGTTCCCATTGGTGAAACCATTAAGCTGTGTGGACGACAAGAATTTTCATTAAGAGGAACTTGCGATTTCGGATGTATTAAATTCAAAGAGTCTGAACCAGATATTAATGATGGTAATTTTCGAGCTATATTACGTATGCGTCATAAATGTGGCGATATAGATTTGAAGCAACATGATGAAACTTTGCAGTTAAATGCTACATATTATAGTCCAACTATACAAAATGAATTGATTTCTGTTTGTGGTGAAATAATTCAAAAACAACTGGTGACGGCTATTAATAATGCTAAGAGTTTTTCCTTGCTGGCTGATGAAACAACGGATATATCACGACAGGAACAAATGTCCATCTGTGTAAGATACACCGAGCTCCACAACAATGTTTATATCGTACGAGAAGATTTTCTTACATTTGTTACTGTTGAAAGCACAACAGGAGCTTCTTTAGCTCAAACAATTCTGGAAAGATTAGACAATATGCAAATTGACTGTAACTATTTAGTTGGACAATAATCCGAGAAAAATATCCTGAAGCTCTCTATGTGCACTGCAGCCCTCATTCGCTAAATTTAGCTTTGTGTCACTCATGCCAAATTCAACCCATCAGAAATGCAATTGGCATTATAAAATCAATAGGGCTCTTTTTCAAATCCTCCGCCAAACGAACAAATTGTTTAACAGAATATATTAAACAAAATATGCCAGAAACAAAATGGAGAACATTAACTGCAATGTGCGAGACCCGATGGGTTGAAAACCATGATGGGCTGCTGAGGTTTAAAGAGATTTTTAAAGCGATTGTTGGTGCATTAGAAGAATTAAGTGGTAATAGCGATTGCGATACTTCATCAAAAGCATCTTCTTTTATAAGATCAATATCAACTAGCGAGTTCGTGATAAGCTTGTGCTGCCTAAATTGTATATTTGCATATTTATTTATTTATTTATTTATTTATTAAAAATTAACAAACCAGAAGTTTACAGATTGTATAAAAAAGATTGTAAAAAAAAGCTTAACATAATCTTTAACCAAAGGTTGTGATAAGTATCTTATCAGTAGGCTCTTAAAAGTAAACTTTGTAAAACAAAAATCAAATCCCACGGAGAGAGAAAAATCATTCAATTCAGAAAGTGTCCTTCGTAGAGGAGCGTTCATTGCATAAACTGTTCTAGCAACACCCACATAAAACCTCTCATAACTACGAAGAATCCGAGGGGGTACATTAAAATGAATTTTCATGAGAAGATAAGAGCAATCAATTGAATTAGTAATGATGTCATAAACTACGCACATCGACAACAGAACGCGCCTCGACTGCAATAACATGAGATTTATTAGCAAACAACGACTACGATAGTGCGGGAGGGGTTCTATAAAGTTCATCCGTCTCAAAGCAAACCGCACATATTTCTTCTGGACTGACTCCAATCTATTAATGTTAACGTCTTGATAAGGCCGCCAGATAAAAACTGCATTCCAGCCTGGATCTTACCAAAGACGAGTACAATAACTTAAGAGTATAGGGGTCGGAAAACGACCAGCAGTTGCGCCGTATAAAAGCCAGCATCGCATACGCTTTGGTAATAATGAAATTTATGTGAGTAGCAAAACTCAGCTTAGGGTCGAAATAGACACCCAAGTCTTTAAACTCATTAACTTCCATAAGCATAACATCCGAAAAACAGTACGTCGAAGTAGAACACTAGGTGGAACTCTTGAATAAGAGGTATAGTGACATTTAGCAATATTGAGAAATAAGCGATTACGTACACACCACTGGTACAGGTTGTCAAGCTCACTTTTCAAGACGAAAGAATCTTCCATGCACCTAATTTCGTAATAAATTTTCAAATCATCTGCATAGAGAAGAAAATTACACTTAGAAAAGCACGAGGATATATCATTAATGAAAAGAATAAATAGTAATGGTCCAAGGACACCACCCTGGGGAACTCCCGATGAAGCAACGAAAGGAGCGGAGGACGCACCGTCGAGGCGCACGACGCACTTTCGGTTATGTACGTAAGAAGATATCCAATTTAGAAAATGTGAGTGAAATCCTAAGGCTTCAAGTTTAGCTAAAAGAATTCGGTGCGATACCCTATCAAAGGCTTTTGAGAAGTCTGTATAAACCGCATCAATTTGAAAACCTTTTTGAAAGGAGTCCAAACAATCTTCGGTAAACACAGCAAGATTAGTTAAGGTGGATCTACCCGGAATGAATCCATGCTGTTGAGGACAGACCAGGTGTTTTACAGCGAAATAAATATTTTCTTTAATTATGCACTCAAACAGTTTAGAGACCGTAGTTAGTTTAGAAATGGGCCTATAATTTTCAATGTTATTTTTATTACCACTTTTTAGGATAGGCGTAATAAAAGTTCGTTTCCAAGCATCCAGGAATATTCCGGAAGACAAAGACATATTAAAAATATGCAATAAGGGACCAATCAGTGACGAACAATTTTTTAATAAAACTGCTGAAAGACCATCAGCGTCAGTTGTAGTAGACATCTTTAATTGTTCAATGCCATTTGCGATATCCTGCTCTGCTAATACCAACATGCCAAAATTGATGGAGGTATCAAGGCTTGACGGAAAATTCTCAGAAATGAAATCATTATCATTATCTGACGTAAAATTAGAAGAGAAAAAATCAGCAAACAAATTAGCTGCTTCGGACACAGAGTTTGCTGAAACTCCCCTAAGCTGGACCGTGGTAGGTATATCCGAACACTTTTTTTTTGATTAAATGTAACTCCAAAAGAATTTTGTGTTATGGCTTACAAAAACTAAGTCTAACAGTCTGTCTAATGCATTAAAAAAACTATTGACCTGTAGAAGCTCAATACATTGCAGATTATCTATTAAATAACATTCAGAAAAACTCGTAACATTAGATGGAGTTAGAAAAACATCAGTATCTAAACGCCTCCAGGAAATGTATCTCAAATTAAAATCACCAAAGACACAGATTTCACCATCGCCAAAAGTGTCCTTAAGCGCCAAAGTGTTGTCAACATGTGCCTTGTATAAATCATCGGAGCTATCAGGCGGTATGTACGACAAACAAAAGTACATATGCCCATAAGCGCCACGCAGCTTTATGCAAAGTTGTTCAAGTAAAGAGTTAGGATTCTGCAGTTGAAGCAGTGAAGCACGAAGGTTTTTGCGAACGGCAAAAAGTACGCCGCCACCCCTGCTTAAGCCAGTTTTAGCATAATCCCTGTCCTTTCGAAATACATCAAAAAGTTGTGGGTTAAAGAACTCCGCATCAAAAAAATGTTCATTAAGCCAAGTCTCCGTTATGACGAAGCAGTCATAATCAAGTATTGAGCTGAAAGTATAGACGGACTCAGTTTTGGTCCCAAGTCCAGACGAATTTTCGTAATAAATTTTTATTTTGCGGCCCCCAGTTGCAAGTGGTGCTGCTATTTCGTGGGGCGAGGCTTGGTAGCCGTCTGAAAAAAATCGAATGGTCGAACTGCAACGTTCGCCGGCCACAATTTAGAGTTCAACAGATTATTGTAGTACGCCAGTGGAACACCAAGTTTGAAATTCAGAAATCTTATAGTGCTGGGATCAATATCATTTCGAATCAGCTTTGAACACAATATCGAATTCATGCTTTCTGAGGATTTGTTTACATATTTTAAGAACAAGTGAGGAGCTTCAAACCAAAACGCAATAAGTTACACATAAAAATTTCGTAAATCAAAGAGAAAATATGATTACCGGTAAATGGATACATATTTTAAAAAACATTTATGGCATTATACTAGTTATATAATAACAAACATATACCCAAAAAATTACATTTACCGGATAACTAGATTTAAAGTTAAAGACAAAAGTTGTTTGGATTTATTTCGTTTTGGTGTGAAAATTTATATTTATTGTGTATTGTGTGTTTGAACGTTTTTGGATAATCAGAGAATAGGGTTTGTGGAGCCCTTTTGTTAACGATATATTAATTTCTGATTAGTCCCAGAGCAAACTACAAGTTTTAAAGCAATTTATCATAGTTCCTATCAATAGCCATGGGATAGGAAAAGCCAAACAAGATGCTACTATTGTCTAATTCAGTTTACCAATAATGCTTTCATTCGTTAAGGAACTTTACTTTATACTAAGTAATGATAATGCAAAAAAATCGCAATATTTTGCAAAAATGACCTAATATAGAAAAAATGAAGACACCCACATAATCTACGGCCAAAAATAGAATTAACGTGTTTCAAAATGAAAAGTTCTGTATGTAGTTTAGTTTCCAGTTTAGTAAATATAAAAATTGTATGTAGTTATTGCGTTTTGTTGTGAATCCTATTTTTAAGGGCGATACAGAATCGCTAAATTGCAAGTTTTGTACAGATAAAATATGTTGTTACATAGATTTCAGAAGGGGAAGGAGTCCCATCAATATCTAAAAAAAAAATTAGGTGATAATTTAGTGCGTTTTATATTGTAAGAAATATTCTTAAATTTCTTTGAAAAAGTTCTTTGGAGAGGTTTTAATGAACAATTCTTAAAATCCATGTACTTTTTTCTTTGGAAACATGAACTTTTTTGGTTCAGTGTAAATATGTACGAGTATGTCTGTAAAAATGTTATTTGTACATAAGTAGATTCAAATTATTTTAATAAATTTCTTATTTCTTCTTTCAGGAAACATGAAAATTTTGTTATATGGTGAGGTAATTAATAATTAACTAATAAAATGATTCATTTTTTTACAATTTGTAGGCTAACAACTTTGAAGTGTACGAAACATAACATATGCAACAACAGAATGCAGACCGCTCTCACTTTATGAGATTTATTGCCGAGCCCAGGACATTTCAGAGCCCAGCACATTCGAAAACACAAAGCAACACATGAAGAAAGTGCACTTCACTTAGCCGTGGACATCCTAGCAATTTAAAAAGCTGAATGTGTTTTAGTTGACATAAACGTAGTCTTGTGCGCTTGAGTTTTATTTACCTATTATGCATTTTTGTTTACAATCAAATTCTTACAACATTTTATGTTTTTATACTAAACATTAAACTACTCGACAAAAAAAATAATAAATAATTAATGTAAAATGTTCTCCTGATTCCGAATATCACATCCATTTTTCTGTGGCACATCTTCATATAGGTACGTATAAAATTTGTATTTTTAATTTCTTCGGTTTAAACTGTTGAATTATACATTATACTAATTCCCATAAATATTTTTTTTTTTCATTTGGTTTAAAAGTAGAATAGTTTTCGAATATTTTGAAATTTCAGTTTTAAAATTTAAATGTATATAAAAAGTGTTTAAAAGTTGATAGTTTTCACCTTTTCGTTACATTTTATGCTTCCCGAAGAAGGAACCAACCAAAGTCGCCTATGATAGCTTATCCCCGAAGTCTTGTGGTCGAAAAAGAATTGAAAATTTGGATAAAGAAATAAAAAAGATTTTTTCGTAATAACTCAAACACCTTAATGCCGATTTTAATTATTTTTGCATTGGTTAAAAGGGTATTTCATCTCCTCAAAACGAAATCAAATGTCATAAAAAGCGAAAATATTAACAGATCAGTGATCCCAATTTTCCCTTATCTCAAAAACTTAAATTTCAAGATATCTTGAAAACTGTTCTACTTTTAAACCAAATGATAACATATTCGGAATCATCTATCAAATGTCAAGTATATGGAAATTTTCGAAAACTTGTCGGGTAATAATAGAAAATTTTTGATTGAGGCTCTTCAATAAAACGCGGCTTATAAAGTCAAGGGCTCATCACAATGTTGTGATAGCGTGCTTAAAATGTTCGTAATAAAATTACCTACAACATAGGAGGGCTAACTTTTTTTCGTCCATAGAATTTTTCTGATTTTAAAGTAGTTAAATTCGAAATTTTGTAAAAAATTTCGTTTATTTTCTTAGATTTTTTTAAACGGTTTTTGGCATAGTGGCCAAACTACTGAAGATACTTATAGAGATAAAGGCAAAAAATGTTTATGGGAATTATTATAATGTGTAATTAAACAATTTAAATCGGAAAAATGAAAAATACCAATTTTTGACGTACCTATATGAAATAGTGTCTTGCAAAAATGCGAATTTTCATATTTTCACCGATATCTCGGAAACTAGATCTGCCACAGTAAAATGAAAGTGATATTCGGAATCAGGAGAAAATTTTACTATAGGAAAGGTCTATTTTATTCTTGGAGACTAAAGTTGATCAAAATTTGTGGAGTAGTGTTATCAGCAGTAAAATAAAAATTTGATGTATTTTATTTTTAAAATTATTTTTTTTTCATATATTGAAACGCACCTTAAACTAAACAGAAACTAATGGCGGCGATATACCAACAGGCTATCATAACCTCTAACGAGATTTTCGGCAGGCCTCTCTTTCATCTTCTGGTGTGCTGCTTTGAGTTTTTTCCTGTAAATCAGCTGAATGCGTATTTTCAAAATGCGGCAGTATGAACACGTTTTCCAACAGTAGCTCGAAAATGTTAAATGTCGCCTTTTTAACCTGAACATAAGCACTACATTAGGCTCAAGTGGAACTTTACAACTTGATTCTCCATTAATTAGATACATTTTTATAATGACGAAAGTATGTACAATCGGAAAAGGATGTCAACCGATGATTTTTAAAACAGCATTTCTAAGGACGACGTAACAAATTAACGAATAAGTCAAAAAAGCACGTTTTTCGAAACTCCACAACCATATATGTATACATTAGACTGGTCCCACTAAAAACATGTGTTTTTTTGGAAAATTATATTGATTTTACTTTTTCCAGAATTGTGAAAAGGAAGAATATATTTTGAAAGGAAATTGAGTTCCCAACAAAATCTGCCAATACTGAAATTTTCTCAGGGTAGCCGTTTTCAAGTATTCTACCCTCAAAGCTTGACTTCCCGATTTTCGTTTGGAAATTTGCTAAAAAGGCAAAACCAACATGAAATCTTATATATGTATAAATGCGCAATGTTCAAAATTGTTCCCCCTTTTTTGCAATAACCACAGTTCTAAGGTATACAAAATTTGATATGTATCGATAGGTCTCCCCGAGCTAAATTTGCGCCAACAAACCAAAAATTAAAAAAAATTAATTATAATATGAAAAAACTCCTGTGGGAATTCGGAGTATACTTAGTCCACACCACAAACTACACTGTAGAGGTTTGTAACTACACTGTAGATGTTTGTAAGTAGTCCAAAGTTTGGTCCAAGCACATATAAAATTCTATTTACGTTTAACATTGTATGTCCTAGGCACGGACCAATTGCCCCGACTGCATTACATTGTAACCAAATTTAGGCCAAATGACTCTTTGTGCATTACAATTGGAGTAGACTTCATACACTTACAATAGAAATACCCGAAGGCTGCTTACATCGAGGGTGGTTTAAGAGTACTCCTAAAGAAAGTAGTTCCGTAAATAATTCGCATATAATTATATATGTATATATCGTCGCTCCCAACGAAGACTAATACATTTCAGTTAGCGTGGAAGACTAACACAGTTCGTTCTCTGCGTGGAAGACTAACACATTTCAACTTTCTGCGTCGAAGACTAACACACTTCGTTCTCTGCGTGGAAGACTAACACACTTCAGTTTTCTGCGTCGAAGACTAACACACTTCAGTTTTCTGCGTGGAAGACTAACACACTTCAGTTTTCTGCGTCGAAAACTAACACACTTCGTTCTCTGCGTCGAAGACTAATACACTTCAGTTTTCTGCGTGGAAGACTAACACACTTCAGTTTTCTGCGTCGAAAACTAACACACTTCGTTATCTGCGTCGAAGACTAATACACTTCAGTTTTCTGCGTCGAAAACTAACACACTTCGTTCTTTGCGTCGAAGACTAATACATTTCAGTTTTCTGCGTGGAAGACTAGCTTAGGTTAGGTTAGGTTGCGAGGGCAGGACAGAGTGCAGGACCCTGCCCACAACATAGGCCAGTCAAGTTGGCCCATTGTGATACCCTATGCGGTCTTAAGACCCACCCCATATCCGAGAATCAAAAATCAACAATCTCACACTCTCACACTTAGATTAGAGGATTTAACCAGCTCGTGGAATCAATGAATTTCCATAGAGCCCTAATATCCATTTTTTGAAACCTTCATAAGGTCGTCTATGAACGGTTGGCCGAGAATAGCCAATCGTCTTCTGCTGAGTGCAGGACATTGACACAGCAGATGTTGAACACTCTCCTCCTCTTCAATACATCTGCAACTGCGACAGTAATCGTGAGTTATTACGCCCATCCTAGCACCATGTGCGCCTATTAAGCAGTGCCCTGTTAACACCCTTATCAGAGATGAGACACCGGATTTATTAAGGGACAGCAAACAGTTAGTGCGTCCTTTGTTGTACGAAGGCCAAGTTAGCCTTGATATCTCGCACGTCGAGAGACCTGACCAGAGCTCATTTGCCCTTTGTAAGGTATTTGTGCTAGCTCGGAGTTTGAAAGAGGCCATGGGAATGCCTACCAGATCATTTCCTGGAAGGAGATGAGTGGTGGTACCTCTTCTGGCCAGCTCATCCGCTATACAGTTGCCTTCAATATCCCTGTGACCAGGTACCCAAATAAGGCTGATACTGAAGTGCTGAGCCACCTCGTTAAGAGATCTGCGGCATTCAGTTAGCGACTTTGTGTTGTCGACACATGAGTTCAGTGCCTTTAGCGCGGCCTGACTGTCTGAGAAGATAAATATCCGTTTGCCGTTTTGGGGCGTAGACGCTAGGCTTTTCACTGCACCGTGTATTGCCAGCATTTCTGCTTGGTACACGCTGCAGTGGTCGGGAAGACGAAAGGAGATCTCTAGTCCCAGGTCCGGTGAAAAGATACCTCCACCCACCTTCCCTTCGAGCTTAGAGCCATCGGTGAATATGTTCATGGCATTCCGAACAATATGCGGTCTGTTATCCCATTCTTGTCTTGTGGGTATTTTCACCGCGTAGTTCCTAACAAACACGTTGTTTGGCGTGCAATAGTCAGTATGTAATGGTATGCTCACAGGTGCATGGGAGCCTAAAATTGTGGCGTGACCACATGTAGCACCCTTCCATACGTCGGTCTCCCTTAATCGCAGAGCTGTAATCACAGCTGTTTCTTTAGCCACCAGATCGAGTGGTGGAAGATTCAGCATAGTGTTGAGTGCTTCTGTTGGAGTGGAGCCGAGGGCCCCGGTTATGCAGAGTTCTGAACTCCTTTGGACTTTTTGTAGCTGCTTAAGGTACGTGTTCTTGGTTAGTGCCGGCCACCAGACCAGCACACCGTAGAGTAGAATTGGGCGAACAATAGCTGTGTATATCCAGTGCACCACTTTGGGAGAGAACCCCCACGATATACCAATTGCTCTCTTGCAAGTAAACAACGCGCATGTTGCTTTTTTAACTCGTTCCGCTATATTGTCGCTCCACAGTAGTTTCCCGTCTAGAATAACTCCTAGATATTTGACTTTGTCACTGAGTACTAAAGTTGTATTCCCAATTTTTGGTGGTATTAAGTTCGGTATTTTGTACCTCCTAGTGAAGAGGACAAGTTCGGGTTTCTCGGGATTAACCTCCAAACCTGAAGCGTTCGCCCAGTCGCATACTTTAGTCAGAGCATTTTCTATTAAATTGCAGAGGGTTTGAGGAAATTTTCCCCGAATGATAACGCAGATGTCATCGGCGTACGCGATCACTTGGTATCCTTCAGCTTCCATGAGACGCAGAAGTTGGTTTACAGTAACCAGCCACACGAGCGGAGAGAGAACACCTCCTTGCGGGGTACCTCTGTTAACGAGTCTGTGGATCGAATTACTGCCTAGCTCCGTTGTAATCCGTCTGCTAATAAGCAATTTGCGGATAAACTCCACAAGGCAGGCATCGACCCGCAGACCCGTTAACGCCGAGGTAATGGCTTCCGGTAGAACGTTGTTG